>VZTG01000023.1:22158-63657 GCA_013397845.1 Melanocharis versteri
GGCCCGGGGCACCCGCGGCGCTGCGGGGCCCGAGCGCGGCCCGGTCGTTGTCCGGCTGCTGCCGGAGCCCCCCCGGCAGCCCCGAGCTGTTCCCGGCTGGGAACTCTGCAGGGAGCGCGGCAGCGGCGCAGGTACGGAGCTGCCGAACCTCCAAACCGGAGCACAGTTTGCCACCGGGCCCCAGGTTTTCAGCGCCGTTAAGCGCCTGTGACCCACTCCTTAACAGGGTTACGCATTACTGAGCCCAAACAGATGTCCTGAAAACTGAAACCGCTGGTTAGGAAGCAGCAATCTTGTTCATTAGTTTCCATGATAGTCAAATCGTCTATAAACGCAGTGTTTAATGGCCAGCCAATGAATAATCAATGTCTCACTTTTCATCCGAGTGTGAAAGTGAGAATAATCTAATACGCCATGCCCCCGGTAGCACACCAGGCCCTGGGTTCCGTTTCTATTCAGGGCTGATTTATAACCCAATGGAAACCTGATGTAAACATATGATCAATGAGTCCCATCATTGCTAATAATAACCCCCAACCGGCACACTCCCTCATCTCCAAAGCCATCCCTTTAGGCTATTAGTTTCGTCCAGCTAATCCTCTCCTCTATTCCTGCCTGCTGCTTTTACCTTGGCCATCCGTTCAGTCCGGCAGACTCAGAAGTAATTTTATACACAGCAGAGAGCGGGTGGAATTGATTTTTCGCTCAGTGCTCAGTTCCCATCTGAATAATTATCAATTTTACTGCCTCATAAAGGGAAGAGTCAAAATTTCAAATCAATTCAAAAGAGCTTCTGAGACTACAGAAACTGTGCATGAGAATAAAGGTCAAAGTTGTCAGTGACCTCGGGAGATGATGTCAGATATTAGTACCCTGAATAGTTGACATCAAAGGCACTCAATATTATATGACTAGTGCTAATGCAAATCATATTTATGCTGACTGCTGGAGACCAGCCATTAATATTTAAAAGAGTATGTGAAAGCCTGCATTCAAAATAAATATAACGTATTCCGCAGAATCTGAAGTTAATAAAGACAGATCGCTGCCTCGTCACGCGCTGTAAAGTGAAAGATTACTGTGTATTAACAGACCAAGTATTACATGAGGACCACCACAGATGGAGGGCAGCCCAGAGCCCAGGCTGCTGCTCTGGCCCCGCAATCACTGCGTGTGGGGTGCAGTGTGGAGCCATCCAACTGCCCCAAAGCTGACTGCTGCTTCCAGGAAACCCCTGTCAGGCGTGCACAGCACAAGAACCTGTAATATGGCAAGGGAATTATCCCATTCTGGTAATGATGTCAACCATAAACACCATTAATATTCTCAGAATATAGAGCCAGGATTATATTAGCTACCATTAGCTCCTTTTCACCTTCAATTAGAACAGCAAGCAAATGCCAATAGCAACTGGTGACTGTATGCCAGGCTTTTCACAAATGACACCCACCTAGCAGGGAAACACACATGACCGCACTCCTCATTTGCATTTAGTTAATTTCTGTTTTCGTTAAAAGCCTCCTGACCTGTCAAACACACCTCCTTAAATCGCAGCTCTGCAACTGCATTAGGAGTCCAGAGATTTTTGTAAATAAGCATTTTCAAATAGTTTAATGAGAATTTAAGGGCATGTGGCATGGAGCAAATGTGGAAATCTGTAGCTATGAACATCTTGGTCTCCCTGTAATGCACTTGGCCTGTGAAAACCTGAGGGAGCTGAGAAGGGGCAATCTCTCCTAAGCACTACAGTGGCCACTTCCTTTTCAGAAGCATGAGATTTAATTTCTATTGTATTTACCTTTAATAGAAAAAAATCCCACTGAGTCATCTACTGCAAAATAAAATATTCAAACTTGACAGCATGCAGACATTCAATTTACACATTTCATTATCAAAATGTGTAGTTCAATGCCAGAATTTGTTCTTCTTCCTCCTAAAATACTTTAGAGACTTTCCTTCCCATTTGTCTGTAGAAATGTATTGATGATCTCACACACATCTTGTTATCAGCAAAAATGAAACCCCCAGTTGTAAGATGCTGTACAGCCAAGTACAGAGCCTACACTGTTCAGTGTGACAAAAAATACCTTCAGTCCTTGGTTGTCATGAGAACACGGCTGAAGCTACTCAGGGTTGCATCCCAGCGTGGGGAGATTTGTTCTGTCTCTAAACAGCCAATGCTACCTGGTGCTAAGTACCCTAAAACCCAGGAGGATTTGGAAATATAAAAATGCCCCATAGAAAACACTGTAAATTCATCTGCTGTAGAACTTCTGGGTTCTGCTGCATGAAATGGAGCGATCTCTGTCCATCCTGTGAAGTGCCTCTACCTCTGAGAGTCTTCTTGTCTTCTTCAGAAAGGTGCCTGAAGAAGTAGGTGACAACGCAGTCTAAACCAGCACAACAGCTGGAGGAGACAATTGTAGCCGTGTAAAAAACGAAGCACTTTTGTAATTGTTTCCAGAAAAAATAACTAATAATGACATTTCACAGTACTTTGAGAGCTCAGAGTTTAATCTCTTTTGACATTGGGCTAGGTGATAAAGCAACCGGTCTGGTTTTGACACGGGTTATTCATGTTAGACCATGTCATGGTATATCCTTGTTAAGGAACCTGTAACTGCAGCCAGCCTCATTCACAACTCTGTGAACTCCGTGGTCCCTCTGGGAAGTGCAGGATGACATTTTACTGGTATTCAGTTTCACATTCAAGAGACTGCAGATTCCTGGAAACTAAAATTCTGCTTTGATCTGCCTGCTGAGAAGACAAGGTTAAACCCAATAGAGCTGTTGTCCAGGTTGTTCTCAGTGAGGGTTTCCCAGTGTTTCTCTGCCCCAAGGAGCTTACAATCCACGTCAGGTGTCCAGCACTGAACAAGGGCCATTAAAGGCAGTGAAAAGGTCACCACAAAACAGCCAGTTAGTCAGTTCACTTACCAACTAGTAATTAAAGTGGGTTAAAGTACATTAAATACATTAAAAGCAGTGTCCTGGCATGTGGCTTTCATGCACCTTCTCTCACCTGGCAAACAGTGGAGCACCTTCCCCTGCCCAGCTGCCACCTCCTTGTCCTGGCACCCAGGGGGCTCCCTGGGCACTGCACATGGACCCTGTGCTGCCTCCAGCTCCCACCCGGTGCCCACTCCTTTCACAGCTGCCAGCTCCATCCCAACACAGCCCCTGACGCTCCTTGCGCAGGCAGCAGCTGAACCTGCTGGGTGCCAGGCTCAGCCCCGATACCCTCTGCAATTCCAAACATCCCACCCACACGAGTGGGGTGTTGAGGACTCCATCCTGTTGCCACTGGCTTCAGCAAGAACTTCTCTAGGCCTTTTATAGTTCACAGTATTTATTTTAGATGGGCCACTGGAGTAAGGGATGTGGGGGTTGCAAAAGGAATTAAACTGTTAAAATGCTCATTCTAAGGGAAAAGGGATTAGAAGGATCCAATTAAATGTACCTTGAATTCTTTAAACTATGCTAATTTGGAGGCCTGCCAACCTTGCAGTGTTCATTTAAACACATCCCTCTGGACACTGGAGTATTTTGATCTGTGTCTATTTAACTCCTTGAGCTCTGTGCTGACACTATTAACCCTTCACTGTCTAAATCCTAACTGCATCTTGCTAAGGGTGTTTTGGAGGAAACACTAAAGGGACACTTACACCCAGAGAAGAAGTGGTCTCCTGAGGCTTGATCTTCCAAAGCAACCAGCTGGCTCAGCAGCAGGAGCTGGGAGAGACCTAACAGCTCATAAAAATGAGCTGGAGCATCTCAGCTCTGTCTCCATGAGACCCAGGAGCTTCTGAGGGCTGAACTCACCAGGGCAAGAGGGCAGGACATTGCTGGAACAGAGCTGAGCTCAAAGCTGTGAGCGTTGCCAAAGCCAAGGCCGCAGAACCTGGCACTGTCGTATTCCCAACCAAAATAGTCCTGCATATAAACTAGAAATGCAATTCATGGTGGAATTGAATCACCATCAATAACAACAAGTGAGAGATTTGAAAATACATATTTCATAGGAGGGCTCTGCTGTATTTCGTAACCAGTGCTTAACTCTATTTCTTTTTAAATTGAATAATACAAAGTAAATCACTATCATCAGTTTACAAAACAGCAGTAGTTCTAAACATGCTGATACTGTACAAGGAGGTATTTTACACTCGACAGTAAGTGATTTTAGCAGGACAGCAGACAGGTCTACGCTATCATTTGCTCATGAGAATCTGATATGAGTGTTAAGAGCTACTTAAATTTCCCCATAACTATATATCATATATGCTTCCCTATGCTCATTTTTCCTTTTGATTGCAGACAGGGAGTGTCAAGCAAACTCTCTTGAATGACTCTTTTGGGCATGTGGAACCCCGTGCTTTGCAGAACAGTGTTCTCACTAAATCTTAGTGAGACAAGGCAACCAAATAAATAGAACAAACAGGAGCAACGAGGAGCTACCAGCTCCAGGCTAGGGACAGATAAATGGGTGAGGAGAGAATAAGGATAGAATTATAAAGGAAAGTGAGACAAAATCTTGGTATAATCAGGAAGAATGCAGTCAAACCACGTTTCTCACTTCTGGTCCACTCAGCTCCATCCCCTGTGTGCGAATCATTCGGATCACGAAGCGAGCAGGTCACGGTTGCACAAACACCACCCCAGCCCCGGGAGCGTCAGCAGGGAGCAGCAGCCCTTCAGCGGCTTTGTCAGGCACACTGAGACCTCCCTGGTGGCCAGGTGGGGGCTGGGACGGGCACAGGACACGGGTGGCAACTGTGGCACCAGTCACCAGCCCCTTGCGGCTCTCCTTTGCTAGCAGGTGTTCATTTCAGATTTGGGGCTACTCTTACCTGCACCTCTCTGTTAGCTGTGGGGTTTTGCCTCATGTATGCAATTCCAATCCACCATCTGCTCACTCAATTGCAAGTTGAGCATCTATCTTAGAATGGGTTATATTGTTTTAGAAGAGCCAACAAGACCCCCGGAAGACTTGAGGATGCCTTTTGGTCTCAGCAATATGACAATAACCTGCTGGAGGGAAATCGTTTTTCAGCAGTATAATGATGTTGCTGAATCTCTGCAAATTAAAAGATTTTGGTTTGGTTTTCACATAAAGGCAACGAGAGCGAATTAAGTGGTATTTTCTTTGTCCATCAACTGCTCGTAGTTCAATACTGGCATTATTTGCCTTTGAGACTAAACCTGGAAAGTAAATGGATTTAGCAATTGAATATCTAAATTAGGCAGCAAGACAGAAAAAAATGTTTTACTTTTCCCTCAATGAATAGCATTGTACACTATTAATCATATGAGAATTAGAAAAGCTTTGCAGAGATTAGGGACAAGATGCCAGGCAGCCTGCCTGAAAAGGCTCTGATCCACGGAGTCGGCTGTGAAAACGCCAGGCAAACACTTTGGAAGGGAACTGCTGGAGTGTTTATCCTCCCAGTAAATCTTGGATGAGGGCTTCCATTACAGCTGATTTGCAGTGAGGTGCCTCGGAAGGGATACATATTCCTTATAAATTAGGGAATCAAGAAACGTATTTACTCAGCAACAGAATGAACGCTCCTCAGGAAAAATAATTTGGGGAATGTTTGTCCTACAGCTGACAGCAATGAGAGTCTCAAAGGTTTCACATACATAAAGAGAGTAGAGAAAAATGTCACATACTTTTTTCTGTGAAAGAGAAGTGATCTCCTGGTATTTAATTTTTAAAATAAAAAGACAGCTATTTAATTTTTATAAACATTTCTGAAAATGACTTGTATGTTCTAATCAGTTTAAAACACAATTCCCCCTCACACGGCTCATAGCCCTGAGCCCTACTATTCTGAGATGTTCCTGTGGCACTGATACAATTCAGTGAAAAAGGCAATGCTTGGATCTACTCACCAGGATGTATGTGACCAAATAACACACAGGAAATAAATTTATATTTTACCGTCTGATAATTGGTAAGGTCCCAAATACCAACATTTTAAAAGGGATAAAACATTTAGAAGAATGACTTAGGAGAACACAGTGACAGGTGAGACTCTTGAGATGATTAAAATCAAGTTAACATTAAGAGCCATAAACTGTCCAGTAGTTCTTCTGGACATGTCATTACAGCAGGATGGAAAATAACATTTCTCTAACACAAATGAGGAATTCAATGGCTGACTTGAATATAAATTCTTGATATGTGATATTAAGGAAAAATAATCACTTTGTCACTGCAACATGGAAATTTAAAAAAAAGAAGCCTTTTTCAGCTGACTAATCATGGGAAGTAAGCACAGACGTGTGGACACAACCAAAACATGTCTTGAGGACCTAGCATGAAAACAAGTGAAAAAGACCAGCAGGATCCTAAAGATGGAGGCAGAAACCAAACGGGACCATTGTCCATCCAGCCTCCTGTCAAAACCAGGGTCAGCACCAGACAGGCTCCTCAGGACTTCTTCCAGTATCCAGCAATATCTCCAAGGATGTGATTCCACACTCTGTTTTGGTCTTGTATGTTTGTATTTATTTTCGGTGCTTTAAGGACATTGAGATGAACGGAAGAAGAGCATTAGAGAAGCAAATCTAGGGCTTATGAAAAAAAGTGAGCTGTTAACATTTTGTTGATAACATTTTTCTCAGCAGAATATCAGGAATTCTACAGAATATAAGTTTTCTAAGATGTTCCTAAAAAATCAATAGTTTTTCATAATTAAACTCCCACATGCCTAAACCACAAAAGAAGCTAAAACTGGAAAGATATTTTTCTAACTCCTCCTACCTGCCTTGAGTGAGAGATCAACTCTTTCTGAGAGGGAAAAATAAACAGAACACCTGAAAGCTGAAGCTTATTTAGCTTTTACGTTTTCTTCTCTCTCCTTTACATTAGTTCAATTTGCATTTCAAAGATACGCTTAAAGTAAACATGGTATATGCTATTGAATTATAGAAAATGAACACAACCAGTGTCTCCCACGAAAGAGATGGGGAGGATGACAGAGCCCAGGCCGGGCTTGCTGAACCGGCCAGGGCCAGGCTCAGGGCAGAACATCCACCTGCAGTGACAGGCAGTGTCGCTGTGAGCGGCAGTAAGGAGAGCAGAACACACACCAAGCCATAGAAAGCAGAAGTGTGACAGACTTTATTTTGATTCTAACTTTTATATAGAGATATATACATAATAGTGATTGGACAGTGTCATCCCACCCTTCAGGGGGATTGGGTGAAGCCTTACAGCTCCAGTTAGCAAAACCTAAGATTAGAAAGAGAGTAAAATGTCCCAGTTTATCTTGTTTTCCTACAGAGTTCGTGAGAAGGAGAAAATTCTTAGGACTGCACGTCCACAAGGCAGGGCCAGCCGTGGGCAGAGACACCGTGCCACCATCACCGTGACGAGGCACCCAGAACATCCTGAGATGGGTTTCATCGTACAACAGAATGACCTGGATACTCTTCATGCTGCTGCTCAGCTCTTCCCTGCCCGTCTCCCCTCGCAGCGGCTCCCCTGCTGCAGCCCGAGGTGCTGGCTGGGTTTCTCCAGCCCAGCAGAGCTCCCCGGAGCCTCGCTGCCTCCTGCGGGGCTGGTCCTGGGCAGGGTGAGGAACTGCAGCCCCAGCTACCCAGGCTCATGGTGCGGGCTCCTATTCCTGCCCCAGGAGCCCCCTAACCAATAAACGGGACTGAAGGCTCTGAACAGCTTCCCTGTCGGACACTGCGGAGTGTTCCACGGTGACCAGAATGTAACTGCAGGATTTACTTCTTCTTCCTCCAATTGCTGTCTCCTTCTCCATATTCCAAATTAGTTCAGACTAGCACTCCCTGGCCCAAACCCCAAATTACTGGACAGTCATCTGGTTCAGAAGCAGAAATTAAACTGCGTGAGCTAATTCAGTGAACTGCAGTCAGATGCTGTGCTTGTATCATACTCCGGGTGTGCTCCTGTGGCTCTGATTCTCCCCTGAAGTGTTTTCAGGAAGTACTGAGTAACTGGTTTCTTTTTTCCATGGGCAGATACCTTTACATTCCTCAAATCGCATCACAGCTGTGCAGAACAAGCATTATTTACACAACAGCTATGCTGATCAAATAAAACAAAACCCCACAGATACCTGTACACACATTAATATTTTTCTTCTGAATAACAAATGAATGACTTTTCAGTACGATTCCAGGAGACGCACATTAATAAGTTTAACAATTCAGGCTCATAGAAAAGAATATTTAAAACACTCTCTGTAAAAATCTACAGGTTTAAAAGAACTTATCCAGGAACCAAAAGAGTAATATTATTTAAATATTCAAAATCCGAGCATCTTCCAAATATCAAAAATCAGCATCTTCCACTGTCCCTTATATTAATTTTTTGAAGATACACATGAATGTGCTGCCTTGAAAATCTGAGCTATCTAAATACTTGAATTCTTTCTTTAGCCAAGTGAAAACAATTCTTACCTACTGCAGTGAGTCCTTCAAATATTGAGGTCGGAATATAGATTAAGAAGTGAGGTTCTAAACTGGCAATGAAACTCATATGATCCTGGGTCAGACACTCCAAAAATGGGTTCTAAGAGTGGCTTAGTTCTGGATATTACTGAAAAAGCGGAGTACACATTCACAGAAAATAGTGTTACTACCACTGACTAATATTATCAACAACAACAGATGACAGAAGAATGACCTTACAGATATGATGACATGATAAATTCTAAACTAGTGAATAAATCAGAATATTTTGAGAGATTAAATATTTTCTTGTCTTCAGTAGATTTCAACTTTTCAAATTTCCCATTGGATATAACTTGCTATTAGTTTAAAATAAGCTCAGGATGGTCCAAACCCACTCCAGTGCTTTGCCATGTGCCACAGCTGCCAGTCAGGAAGAGTGGGGTGGTTCTGTCCAGGACTGCAGGCACGCCTGGCCTTGTGCAGGAAGCCTCACCAAGATTTATCACAGATTTCCCCAAACCACCTCAGAGGCAGACTTTTTTTGGTGCCTAAGTGAGCTCTTTACCAGGCTGTGCAGAGGCAGAGCTCCCTGCCTGAGCCCATCAGCCCAATCCAAACATCACCTCCCTCTTAAGGAGTCTTGTTCAGGAAATCAAGCGTTGGATGGCTGGAATGTGCCCATGGCATGTTTGCCTATACAGACAGTACACTGACTTAATTGATTAATGAGAGCAACTTTCCACTTCCACGGACTTTCTTTATGTGGCAAAAATAAACCTGTGTAACAGGTTGTGTAACACCTGATGGGTGTTACCATCTTTAACTACCCCAAATTTGTCCCTTCCTGCAAGACAATGACAGCTCTGAATGAAACTGTCACAAAGAAAAAGTCACAGTTCAAATTCAGGCTGATATTGTGAAAGATCTGCTGTTTTCCCACAGAGAAGTGGGAACATGGTGTACTTTAATTTTAAAGTTTTCTGTTTTATGGGGAATACACAGTGCAGTGACAATTTACGGATTGAAACTAATTGCAGAGTAGCTGGATATATGAGGATGCTTTACACTGCATGCAGGCAACGAAATGGGTTTTCTAGTACAGAAAAGAAAAAAAATTGCACTTCTCTGTTTTACAAGTCTAGTGAGAGTTCTCAAAAAGCTCCTGTTTCACGTGGCACTTCAGACATACCTTTATTTCAGATGTCACTGTATAAATAAATTCAAGTAAGTGAACTGAAAACTGCATTTGAGCTGTTCTGGAACCCTCTCATTATAGCAATACAAAGCCTGTGGTGGTGTTATTTCATATTTCACATAAAGACTCCCCAGATGAGTAATTGCTCACCAGCAGGCCACTGTGGGATACTGAAAGCAGCATTTTGACACAGGCCTGAAGTACATTGTCAAAGTGGTCGTCCCTGTTCAACTTGAAGACGCCAAAGCTGACATAATTTCCACGTAAGGCAGATTTGAGTGGAGAGTAACAGATGGAAATGCCCTTGAGTTTCAGCAGATGAACCTGATCTTTTCACAAAGTCCCATGAGAGTGGATCTGATTACCTGTTTTGAAAGAAAGAAAGAAAGAAAGAAAGAAAGAAAGAAAGAAAGAAAGAAAGAAAGAAAGAGAAAAAGAAAGACTTATTTAAGCAGCTGCAAATCTAAAATATTTTGATGGCACTATCTGAACTTCTTTTTTGCCTTTATTTTCATTACTGTTTGGAAGAAAGATGTGAAAGATCTGTTAAGTAAGCATGATTAGAGTTTAAAAGGCACTAAGCAATTAGTATGCAAAATTTAGACCAAAAGCTCTGAATCCCTGCCATTAATGTACAGCCAGACCATGACTGGATCCATCAGCACGAATTCCTTCATCTGAACAGAGTTGCAACACATGGGTTTACAGTTTCTCATGCCTCAGCAAAACCTGGGTTTGATCCATTACCAGAATGGTCTCTTGGGCTGCTTGCTGATGTATACACACCCTAAATATATTCCTCAGAAAACAAACATGTCCTTTTCAAAAGCCTCTGTTTTACCAGCCACAGATGGGAATGACTTGAATTCAACTCCATGTTTATAATGTAAAAATAACTGCGACTGGTAAATATTTTGGTTGCTATTAACAAGCAGTAGTGACTTCTGGATCCACTGTGCAGCAGATCCCAGTCCAATCCTCTGTGCAGATTTCTGGGCTCACCAGGTCTCATTACCAAGTTTTCTAAGTACCTTGTAACAATTTAATGCTCATCTTCACAGCACCCCAGAGGGAGTTTGTCTTCATGACAGCTTTTTTCAAACCTGAGGCAATTAATGAAAGTGAGCTAAAGCAGTGCATGAGCACAGCAAAGCCAAAGCTTTTGCCCACTGTGGAGCAGCCCGGCTCAACCGAGGCCTCTGATGTGACCTTGACAAGCTTGGCCTGCTCAGAACCCAAGCGCCACTCTTGGCTTTGTTGCTGCTCATCATTCCTGGCAATTTTAACCAGAGGAAAATACCACAGAGCTGCAGGTTTTTGAAAGGAATCCCACAGATAACAGCACGAGAGCCCCCAAGTGAGGCGGCCATCGGCTCCTCTGCTCTCCGTGCTGTCCTGGCTGTGATGACAGCTTGGATCGAGGAGCAGTCAGCAAACTGGGCATTACCTGCTCCCAACCCAAACACTGCCCACTGGGACAGGGAGTTATGACAATGCAGTTGTGATTTTACAGTAGGCAATTTAAAAATGCCCTAAAACCTTGCCTGAGATGGCACAGATGGAGAATGGTTTAACATATATCGAGGCCTAACCTTAAACTGGGTCAGTTTCTGCACAGCTCCCCTTCCCACCCAAGCAAATTTCCACCTGCAAATCATCTTCCTGCCTCATCTCAGTTCTTTCCCTTCATGCTATTGATTATCAGCAAGGACAAATTCACATCATACAATTAAAAAATTGAAGGGGCAAACCTTGTTTCCAAACACCTAATGCATCAAAGAACCACCCATTTGGTGTCATCTGATGCAGGGACAGGAAGGCCTAAGTTACTGTTTAAAACATTAATGTTGGTCACCACTTCTAGGAAGTACAAGGCAATTTATCCATCAGGGTGTAAATGAAAAGTAGATGCAAAAAAAAAGGACTGGGAGTATGATCAGGGATTTCTTAGAAGAAGTAACTGGGCTCTGTAAGAAGCTGGAATGGTAAATTAGAATTATGGAAGGGAAGGGAAGGGAAAAGCAAATATTTAGCTAGGAAAGATGGTCTCAAAATCAAGCCTTCTTAATTAAACAAAAAAATAATTTATGAATGAGAATCTAGAATGGTTTTCACATTCGTAAATGGTCCTATAGCACCTCTCTTATCCCAAATGCTAGTCGCAAACAGTGTAACTGGGGAAGAGATGCCATTCCAGAGACTGCTGCTGCATAGAAACTAACTCCAAATGGTGTTAAATCTGTTATGCTAAACAGGAGCAGAATCCAAAAGATCTTTGAAAAGTAAAACATACCAGAAAAACAGAAAAAAAGTCTTATAGTGTACCTGGATATTAACTTACTTTGATACCTTACATGACTAAGAAATTACACTTACAAAAAATTAAACTCCATTTAGCTTCCTACAGTGAACTATTTGATACATCCCAGACAGATCATCTTAATTAGCATTAATCTCTTTGATGAGTCCTGGTCTAGTTATTGAGAAGATCAGTGAATTTAAAATTCTGTGGAAAAAAAATAAAATTAAATACAAAACTCTGTCTGTGAGATCAAGTGGGAAGGCAGACGCTGGTTTTGGAAACCACTGTTGAACAGTAAAATTCTCAGGGCACAAACAAGACAGAAAGGTGAGAGTGCTGTAAATTAACCTGAGCTGCTCTTCTCCACTATTAAATTCTCTGCTGAAAATCCCAACTTCACTAACACAAATAAATACCTGGTTTCAGAAAGAAGCAAAGTTCTGGATCCAGGAAAGGAAGAGCCTTGAGTTTGTAGCTGAGCTGTCCAAGTATGACATCCTGCAGCCACAGGCCCCTCAACTGCTTGGTGCAATAAGCAACAAAAGGGCTCAGTAGTTATCAAGAAGGCAATTATGAACCTAATTTGGAAATTAACCACGAGCTGATGTAAAAAATGGATGGTGAGGAAAGAAGCTGGAAAAGCCCCAGGAATCCCTTAGTCTGGGAACAGGAATTCTAGGAAGTATCCGCTACTGCTGATGTTCCATCACTTTCATCCCTTCAGAAAACCCCTCCCTCTAATTAAAACCCCTTGATGAGCACACGGGACGGGCGCAGGAAGGCAGCAGGGGAACACGGGGCCGGCCCTCCCCAGAGACACTGAGGAGCCTGCGTCTCGTGTGAGATTAAAAGCTGCTTTTTGCCAGTGGACAGAGCCCATGGAGAAGTGTTCTGGGCTCGTGGATCCATTTCCGAAGGGCTCAGGGCTGGGAGCAGCCGGGGTGAGGGACCAGAGGCGCCTCTCCCCTGCCCGCCGTGATCAGGGCACCAGCACAGAGCAGTGTTTTAGCATTTACTGAACAAAATATGAACTACAGTGCCAGGCCTGAGCAGGTAAAAAAAAGAATGATCTACTTGTAACATTTAGCAGGAGCTTCAGGGGGATATTTTTATACACGATGGACACTACTGAACATAAACTAATTTACAGAGGTACTTGGAATCAGGTCAAGAACAACTCCTCAGCTACTGAGGATATGCTTACATTTATAATCCCTGTAGTGGAAGACCAAAATACAATTTTATGAACTCCTATTGTTAAAATAAACCATTTAAAGAAATTAAATCAACATAAAAGTGACCTTTGACATGTTGAATTCAAAAATTGTGTTTGAAATTCATAGCTCCCGTCAAAACAAAAACTCTGTAGAGACTAATCACTGAAGTCCCAGTGGTACTACTGAGTTAAAAATCAAATGAAAAAATCCAACTTGCTCCAATTTCTTCCTACTGTAGGAGAAATTGCATCTAACTATCTTAAAACACATTGACTTTCAAAATTCTCAGTAATTTCCTTTAATCCAACGTTTTGCCCTGCACTTGACAGCAATGTCACTCACAAAAATGATGAACTCTCTGAGACTCAGGGGTGATACAAAATTCTGACAGGAATAAGAAAGGGATTTTTAAAGATATTGGTGAAATGCTGGAGAGGAAATGGGGGCTTGAATTTGGCTGCCAGTTCAATGAGTTAATTACTGAAAGACTCCTCAGTAGAACCGAAGGTGCTGGAAGAACAAGGCGTCTGTGCAGAGGAAGTTCCAAGGCAGCCGCCAGCACTCGGGGCTGCTCGGGCTCAGGAGCATCCCCAGGCTCAGCACCCACGGCCAGCCCTTCCCTCCCTCCCCGGACGTGGGAGATGTCAGCACGCACAGCTTTCCTTCCAGCCCTCCTCCTCCACTGCTTTTACAGGAGAAGCTGGAACACGGAACGATTTCCTTACGGCTGAGTTCATTTCAGCAGGGCTCGTTCTAGATTCAAACCAACACGGGCTTTGGATGATAATAATGCACCTGGATCATATTTTAACATGTCTGAATTAGATGAAGATATAAAAAGACTTTGGTGAGATTAAACAAAGGTCGTGAGAATGTATCATATTTATAGAGAAAGTGTTTTTTGCCTTTTCCCCTTTCCTATTTTTATTACTCACCACTGCCCATAAAGATGCCTTGAGCTACACTTTCCAGGCATTCGGAATGCTGGGCAGTGCAAAGAAGTGCCCAGACAAAAAAGGAAAACATGAATCATAAAGATGAGAGAGAGAGAGCTTCAGAAAGTGATTTTTTTAAAGCTTCCACAACCACAAACATGCACAAAAGCTCTCAAATCAGCACCATGAGCATGCCTAGCACTGAGATAAATTTGCCCAAAGAAGGCGATTCCGAAACACGAGTTAGAAATGCAGCACGATCTGTTGTGAGCCACCACTCCAGGAGCCAGGAGGGCAGAGCAGCACAGAGCACCGAGCTCTGCCAAGCTCAGCTGTTGCTGAGAAATACCTGTTAGACTGCAAGAATCCCTCTAACCAAAATTTTGAAGAAGAGCCGTTATCTTATGAAGTTGACACTGAATGGATTACCACACTAAGTTTTGAAATACATGTTCTGGAAGCAATTTAAAGCTCATTAGAAATAATTGTGTCTGGCTACTGGAAAATGTGGTAAAATTTAATCCACATCCAAATGCTACCTGAGCTGTGAGCACAGGAAATTGTTTTGTGCTACTGTGGCTAACCTCATCGCTGACCCTGAGCAGTAACTGCTACAGCAGCTGAAAGCTGAAGCAAAATTAAAAACTTACATCAAAGTATATCATGACAGAATGTAGATAAATAAAAACAGCATATTGAAAATATTATTTTTATGTCAGCCTCTTCTAATGAAAGGGAAGAGGTTTACTAAAATGTAAAGAAACCACAAAACAAAAAATGGATGGTCCCAAGATGCATCGAAACATCATTCCTGTGCCACTGGGAGTTCAAAAACACACGGTAAGGAGACCTGTACATACAGAATTAAAAGTGAAATATACTGGGGATGAAGAATGGTGAACTACACTATCCCAACTCCTCTCAATTCTCTCCTCTCTGCCGTTTATTTTAAATCACCATCGCTCCCTCAGACCGGCTCCAGCCGTAATGGACAAGACACAACAGCCCTTGCCAAGAAGCTGTGGAGCCCCAACAAGGATAATTGCCTGACTAAGTGCATCCTACGCCAGGCTTCCCATCTTCTGAGCAGATCACATTAGCAAAGGCATCTCGGAGCTGTCTGCAGCACAGGACCAGTGATAAACGAGCAGCAGGAGAGGCCACACCAGCACTCCCCCCAGCGCACAGCTGGATCTGCACGGCAGAGCTCAGCGCTCTCTCAGGTGCTCCTCCTCAAAACTACAAAAAAATTCATCTTTCAAATTTCACTCCCTGACAACTGAACATACTTGCATATCTTAAAAACAGGCATTTTGGGCTTTTTTCTGCTTTGCACTCAAACATATGAAACCACGATGTGCCACTCTAGGGAGAAAAGAATCTCTGCTCCAGTCAACTCTTAAAGATTTCAGCAAACCAATGTTTGTTTCAGAGTAATTTCCACAGTTATTTCCTGCACACAACATCCCAGGGCCCACACAGAACAAAGCCACATATAAATTTTAGCTGATTTGCATCACCTGAACAAGGCCATATGTTGAAGTATCTGTGTGTTATCCAAAACTGCCTTGATTGGTGTAGTCCAGACTCAGGAAGAATGCACCTGATGTCAGCAATCACCACCGTGGGGGAGAAGAATCACCTGATGCACCTCACTTCAGTCACTAATTCCTTCTCAAAGGGCTGACTGGACACAGGCATATCTCAGATCACATTTTTATGTACCTACAGGTTTGCATAGCAAGAAAACTCCTAGTTGACCTAAGATTTAACTGGAAATTTTTGTGTTTCATTTGCTGCAAATGAAATCTCTGAAAACAATACCTTTACATGCATTTTCTGTACACCATTACACATGAAAGAGGAGGAAAAACCCTGTTCTAAAACAAATGTAAATTTCACTTACTATTGTGAAGAACAATACAATAAAGCCACATTTTCATTTATGTTATTCTCAGAAAAAGAAGCAGCCAGGCTGAGCTGCACTGTCTGGAGAGAGGGACCAAGTATTTCCCTACAGAGCCACAGCCAGAAACTCTCAGTGTCAAAGGCATGGCAAGGAGGGGAGCAACACAGAGCTGGAAGCCTGGTGTTCAGACAGGGGTTTGCAAACACAGCCAGGGCTCCAGGGGGTGGAAAATAGAACTTCTTAGGGATGAGAGGAGCCTGGGCAGAGTTTGTGGCAATCCTCTCAGTCAGTGGATTAAACGAGACAGAGATGGAAAGGAAGCGCCTTCCCACAAGGGCAGCGTGAGGAGAGAAAGAGATGCTCGCTTCTATTTTGCCCCTCTGCCTCATGCCATCACTTCGTGTTTCTCTCAGTTTAAAAAGGAAATTATTATCACATAAATTCCAGTCAAATCTATCCTGAGTTCAGATGTGTCTCTGATCAGCTCTGAGGAGCTCACCATAAGCTGCAGGCACATCCAAGAGGTCTGGCTGCCTTGGTAAGATAAATGAGCACATTCTGTCTGGTGTCATCTCCTGACATTTGCTGTGCATCTTCTATTTTTTTTCTAATACCTCAGTCATAAAATCATGCTGAGTGAGAGAATATCAAATATTTTTGTGATTTTAAGTTACTTGGAAGAATGGTACAGAAGAAAACTTGAAAACTGAGTCCAAGGATTGGAAGGCATGTACAGATTCATTCTTTCATCTGAGTCACACAGTCTTTCAGACTGGAAAATTCAGGGTCTGGAAACATCGCTCAAGAACACAAAGTGAATTTTATGATCATCACTTGGTTTACTTGTTTGTTTTCTCCCAGATGTCTGACAAGATTACACAGGCTTAAAAGACAAATACACTTTAAAAGATCATAGAGTATTATGGATTACAGTTTTCCTTAAAAATACAATTATTAAGATTTTCAGGAAGGCATCTGAAAATAATGCAAAATTCCTTTATATCAGTACTTTTATAGGAATTTGTATGTTCAAAAGATCATACATAATTAATGAATCTCTATAGCACATTTCCAGAAGTTACATCTTTCTATGCACTGGAACAGAAATCCCAGAAACTACCACTTGGTGATAAAAGCTAAAAATGCTAACAGCCATTGTTCAGTGCTGATCTGTTGTAGACTCTTGGAATACTTACAGCAGGCAGTGAAACCTTCCCAGAGCAGTGGGAAACGGGGCTGAGTGGGGCTTTACTCCAGTGCCCAGAGCCCAGCAGGGTGATGGCCAGGCCGTGCTGTCCAGCTGTGCCAGCTGTGCCAGCTGCGTCCTGTGAAATCCCTGCTCCCACACAGGCAGGGCTCGTCAGTGGGCTCTGCCCAGAATAAATCCTGGCAGTCTCTCACCCAACAGAAAACCTGAACAGTTCCTCTAAAGTCACACCTCAGTACAGGAGGGATCACTGATGGGACCCTGATGTTAACACGAACATGTTTTAAAGCAAAAGAAATCCCCCACACAGATACTAGGGGGAGGCTCTCTCCCACATCTCCGTTTTTTCTCTGCTTTTAGCTGATGGGTGGCTTTAAATCTTTCTTCTGGAGGAGAAGAAACCCCAGAACAGTACAGTTCTCTTAAACCTGTGCTGAGTGAAATGTCATCCTTTCCTAGGAGAGCAGTTATGAAATACATGGAAGAGAACACGGGACAAAGCTCTCATGGACACAGTGGGGCTGAAGATGCCCCTGCCCATTGCAGGGATGTACTCGGTGACCCTTGCAGGTCCCTCCAACCCAGCCCATTCTGGGATTCCCTGCCCACTTCCCCTTTTCTGTGGCACACAGCTCTGGGGAGATGCCCCACAGTGCGAAGGATCTCTCCCGTAATTAGCAAAGAGGGTGATCAGACTTTGGACGCAGCTCCCACAGCTCCCCCGGCTCTGCTGCTCCGTTTTCACTCCCGGATCTGCACTGGGCTGAGATTCCCTTTTACGTCGCACAATTAAATCCCAGCATGAGTCACAAAATGCTGTCTGGTCCTTACGTGCAAGAGCTACCAATACCTTAGGGCTGGGAATTTTATGAACTGCCTACACACCATAAAAGCTGCAATTGAAAGCAGAAGGTTTCCTTACAAAGGTTTTTGGGGTTTTTTAAAGCATGAATTAGGAATGAAGCAGGTTGAAAACAACTCGTGTGGTTTACTCAGCAAGGTTTAGAAACTTGATGCCAACAACTGAGCTGAATGGATGCCCAATAACATGGTTATGTTTTTCCTAAGTGCAGAAATGATGGGGAAAGCTGATGGAAAGAAATTTAAATAAAAAATTAAAAAGGAAAATATAATTGCAGTGGGATCAGGTACTGTAAGACAAATAAGGCTGAATCATCATCATGACTACATTTGATTTTTTTTTAGATCATCCAAAGATTTGCCATTTATCTTTCACACATTTTCAAACCTTATTTTCATTTTGCCTAATCATTCTAACAAATTGAGCTAAGAACACAGCTGAAAAATTTTGGTCACATTCAACATGGTACATTTGCAAAAGAAACAGAAAAATTATTTTGCAAAGACTGAAAGTTACTTGTGTGTAATTTTTTTGGTTACAAATAAATGCCTTAGGCATTCCACAGATACAGTTTCCATGTCCTACAGATCAAATGCAACATCACATTTGAAGTTTTTTATAAAGGCACCGAATTTCCAGACCCAAAAATCAGCCTGAATGCAGTAAAAGCAACTTTGATGCGCCAATTTTCTTTAAGTGAAACAAGCCATTAATGGCTCTTCCAGCTTACACAAACTACAAATGAGGTTTCTCTACAAAAACTTGGTAATGTTCCTTTCAAGATACTGAGAAAGCAGAATCAGCTGCAGTGTCAGTTGGGGTATAGCACAAACTGCTGGTGTCAGAGACCTGTTGCAGTTGCACGCATGAGTGGGAGTAGTAAAATGGAGCAACTTATTATAAACACTTTTAACAGTGCTCTAGGGTAAAGCTGTTAGGGCCCTATTACGCTTCGGAAGTGCTGGGATATAATTTGAATCCATAAAACCAACCCACACCTATCAATCAGCAGCCTGGATCAAACACCTCTCGAGTGTTTGTGTCTCTGCTGGAACACATCTGCAGCTGCCAGAACAGGCCTCGGGTTAAAGGGGACTCGAGCAGCCCTGGCACAGGAATGAAGCAGGGAACGAGAGCTCCCAGGGCCTGAGCCCTGCTCTGCCCGGCGTGGCTCTGGCTGCAGCGCCTCACAGTCCTGCTAGGATTCCCCAAATCCATCCCTGCCCAGCAAAATCCACCCACAGGGCCTTTATATCACAAGCCAGGCAAAGAGATACACTGCAGAGGAGCCATTAATGAATACCTACCAATGTACAGATCATTTTACTGGCTTCTCTGAGGAAAAGAATTCTGTTTGGAGATGATACATCAACACTTACATGCTGTGATCTAAAAAATCACAGAAAAATATTCAGATCTTCATCAGGGCAGAAAACAGCAATGGATTCACTCCTAAAATAAACAAACAAACAGACAAACAAACACATTTGCTGATTACAGAGTACAATTAAATGATAAACTAACTCTATGGAGATATATATACAGGAAGGGTTTCACACTTCCAGGCCATGCAGCCCCAGCTGTGCCGTGGTTTGACCCTGATCTGGGGTGGAGCTGAAGGCCAGACACAGCCCTGCCAACCCACGGCAGCACCATGTGGACAGATGGACAGACAGACAGACAGACAGACAGACAGGCTGCTGCTGCCTGAGGCAGCTCCACACTGCTGCATCCTGCTGCCACCTGCCCCAGGCTCTGCGGCTGAGCTATAGAGGGGAAGAGGCTGACATGAGAAATGTACTTAAGACCTCGCTTCTCACTCCTTTATGGAGTTCTTCACATTTCAAACCAAACAAATGAGTCAAACACACCACGGAGAGCTGTCCAGGAACAAACTGGGGTTTAAATTCAAACCTCCCTCACCCGAGATACTCTCAAAGGGCACAGATGACCCACGGCACCTCACACCTCTAAGAGTTCACTAACGGCAGCTACATTTCTGCTGAGGCAGACTCCCAAAGCAGCTCACTCTCAAGAGAGGATGGTCAATTCTCCAAATGCAGCAGATGCCACGTAAGGTACAGAACTGAGCTGTGCTACTAATTCTCCCCAGCCATCCCCATTCCTCAGCCTTCTGAGCACCCCCACGAGCACTGCAGGGAGAGGCTGCCACGCTGCACAGCCTCACTGTGGAATTTCATGGGATAGAAAGCAATCACCTTTTCAGATTTCATGGCAAGGAGAGTAACTTGACAGCCAAACCCTCCAAGCAAAATGTAAGCCAGCAGCAAAGGCTGCTGATACATCCAGGATGATTCGCTGCCTTAATTCAGAAACTTGAAGCATTGAGTCCATATTCATTGACCAGGGAAGACTGGAAACTACAGTCAAATTTTATAAAAGCCAGGGCCAACAGAAAGGCTTTGGCAATTTATTGCTTCTTTTATAAATCCAATAAGGTGGAATAAATTGGTTTTAAGCAGAGTATTATTTTTAAGTGTTTCTAACCACAAGCTTCAAGGAATCTGGCTAAGGCATGAACTTAACTTGAGCAGTCAGTTCAAGCTCAAAGGAATTCAAGCTGCAAAAAACAATACCGAGGTTTGAGTCCCTGCAAGTGGGCAATAACTGCGATTACAAACAGATTACTGTTCCATGAGAAATGCATTCTCTTCTTGTGATTAGGAAACTTCAATCCCTACAGCAGTTTGGTTCTTTCAAGCTTGTACCTAATCCCGAATAGTTAAAACACATAACTCAAAAATTTAGCTCTTCAAAATCAGAATAATGTTGAAGAAGCCTCTTATTGCTGCCCATGGTTTCATTTTGTTCAGAAATGTGATATGAATTTGGACAAATACATAACACTGGTGAAAAGATTGTCCTGCTTGTCCCAGTAATCCACGTCTGGAGCAGCACAGGATCAGCCAGCCCAGCATCCAACTCAACGGATCTTTTTCTTTCACAGAGAACCGAAATCCTTAAACCCAAGGATCAGCTGGGGGGACCACAGGGAAGGACTGCTATGGGTTCCCGTCTAGCTGTAAGAAACACTCAGTGGAAAGAACAAAAAGGGGGATATTTCCCTGAACTCTCAGCGGAGTCTCCATGGACGTATCAGACTCCAGACCTTAGACTGCAGTCTGGTATTAGTACGGAAAAAACAGACGAAACACTCATCTTACCTAGGCAGCCTGGAAGTAGAATAAAATACATAAGCAGAATCACCATGTGAGGGGAAACCAGGTTTTGCCTGTCCACCTGTGGGTACAGGTCCACCTCAGGGTTTTCCAGGCCCCACCTGCTCGTTCAGGACTGACCTACAAACTACAGAGCCCACACGTTCCGAATACAAAGACAAATAAACTTTCCCAAGCTGTGGTACTGCAATCGTCATTGACAGCTTGACATATCAATATTTCAGGAAGAATAAATGACTTTCATATCCAGGGGGTTGGTTTTCTTGGTTTGGTTGGTTCGTTTGTTTGTGTGATTTTTTTTTTTTTTATCGTTCATTACTGGATACTTTGGGAAGAGGCTACACTTAACACCTGAAGCTGCTTAAAATATTTGGAAATATTTTAATGAAGTCTTTTGAGAGATCACCTAATACAACTTTAAAACAAATTTTACTATTATTATAAATATTTTCTCTTCATCCCTTGCCAGAGGAAAACTATAAATCTTGTCTCAGCTGAATGAACACCATTTATCATATTCATTTTCTTGTCAATACAATTATGAAAAGCCTTTGGCCTTTTTCCAAGGAGCCTGATTTGCTGGAGAAACTCAATTAGTATAAGCAAGCCTGCTACAGAGCAGCCCCATTTGGCAACCCAGCACAGCCCCAGTGTACCTGCAATGCACCTCTGAACTGTGAGCCTGACAACTCCATCCTGGTGCTAAAATACAAGATACAACAGTGCCCTGCTTTCCCTCTCTCCTCCCCGGACCAAAAGGACTTCAAAGAAATTATTTCTGCTCATTTTTGCCATCTACTGGACAAAGCTTAAATCCCAAACACTGCGATCAGGTGAGAGATTACCCAGGCTGATTTGTTTCCTTAGGGACAGGCCTTAGACCCAAAATATTTCCTACAATCACTTGAAAAGTTTATCATGACATTCTTCTGCCAGTGATTTATAAGTGACTATTTCTGCTAGTATTCAATACAGAATAAACATCACCTTATGATATATTAAATGCTTAGTCTTTTATCTCTTGCCTCTTTGTATTGTTTATTTATTGAACAAATGTAAGTAAATGGACATTATTTTTTATAATATTCTATATTTTCCATTTTCAGTACTGAAATACTGGGGCCTAAAACATACCAGAATAAATCTCTTTGTAAAACCATTTTTCTTTTGAAACTAAAAAAGAAAGGTGTTAGTCAAGAGATATTTAAACTTGATACAATAAAATTGGCACGTGACCCTCCCTTCTGTTCCCATTTACCTTTTTGTTTTTATCTACAGTAAATAAGAGTTGTGATCATAGCAGCTCACTGTGCTGTAATGCTTGGGATCAATACCTGGATGCAGCTGGACTTGTCCAAATGAGGAGAAATCCACTGAGCAGAAACATTCACTTCTCCTTTACAGCCAAAGGGGAGGAAGAAAAACATCTTGAACCTGTGCAAGGGGAAAGAAACCAGGAAGGCCTGAGCTTTGAACTCCACACAAAGCCACATTTCCCTGTATTTTTACTGAGAATACGGAATACTGAAATCCAAAACTTGGATGTTGTTTTTATTTATTAGAAATAAACTTAATCCATAAAGTGGAAGCAATAAATTAATTTTAAAAAACCAAGAAAGGGTCCTGAGGATTGTATATCCCGGATCCTGCCATAAAAAGCCATCTCCATGGATGCATCCATTTCCTTCCAGAGGAGCCGAGGTGAGACGCTGTTACTCCTCCCACAGCTGGAGATCGGCAGCTCTGTACAGGAGCACGACACTCGAGGTACACAGGCAAAACAAAGTCACACCAGTGTGGAATGGCAGCAGCACTGATCTGCTCTGACACATCTTCCTGATGCTACGAGGTTTTAGGGTAACACAAGCAGTACTAACGAAGTTAAATATACCCAGTGGTGCCCACAGAAAATGAGATGCTAATTCACAGTCTGGCTTCAGGAGTTGGGTGCTTTGTTGTTGTTGTTGTGGGGTTTTTTCCCCTCCAGTCCTCTAAAACTGAAAATAACGGATGCTTTCCAGTGATTTTAGGAGAAATAAAGATTACACTGTTTTCTGTTTTGGACTTACTTTCTTACTGCTGAGCCTGCACAGACAATTTCCCTGCAGGCTTGCAAAGGTCTTAAATAGGGTTTTTCTGAGGGGTCATCAGGATCCTACCCCCCAGCAGCCAAGGATGGCACTCAGATCATCAGGGGCTCCTGTACAGCCCGACAGTCCTGAAAGGATAATTTCCTACTTGCAATTTTATATTGATGCATTTCCCTTTCTTAACCAAGAAGATTATTAGTGAAGAGTAGAGCTTCACAATTTACTTAAGATAAAATTTTTTTAAAAGCTTGGTATCTTGTAGATCATGTTCCTAAATGTTATTTTTTCTGTCCATAAAACAAACACATAATTAATTTTTATAGCTTTGGGAGATCTAGATTATAAACCAAATATTTTCATAATCCCTCACTACGTATTTCAGCAGTTCATTTCCAACATGACTGTGTGCCTGAGAGAGAACTACAGCTACTGTATTTATAAAAATATAAAAAATTTCTCTGTAGGGTTACGAAAATACCCGGGGGCATTATTGTGTGGGTTAGTTTAAAAATGTGCACAATATTTAAACCAAACAGAGCTCATTATCATTACTTATTGAAGAAAACTACAGTGTAAAGATTTTGATTTTGTTTGCAGAAGTCCATTTTCTTCTGGATCAAGACTACTGCAGGTGTTGTGATATTAATAGACTTGACATAAATAGAAAGTAACTGACTAAATTAAAGACATGATTCATACCAGAGAAAGAAATCTCCCCAGATACCACTTATATGGTATTTTTTAAGCACTTTCGATGTTAAACCAAATGTAGGTACATTGTGTTTGGAATTAAAGACACGGGTTTGGGGTTTTTTTCCTTTTTATGACAACATCAGGGATGTACAAGGGGAAGGAACCCCCTCGGATGTGTTTTCTAGACTGGCAGTGGGACGCAGCAGAGAAGTGCCCCCTGTTCCCGTGTTTGCACGCGCGGGGATTTCGGGGATTCCGGGGATTTCGGGGATTCCGGGGATTTCAGTGATTTCAGTGATTGATCTCGGCGATCTCAGCAGTCCCTGCCCCGGGCTCCTGCCCCCCGGTGCCACCCCGGTCCTGGCACAGGGGCTGGCACAGCACGGCACAGGGGCTCGCTGCCCAGCGCCAGGAGATTCCCTAATTGATTTTCACGTTAGCGCCGAGCAGATGGAGCAATGATCAGCCAATAATGGCCACATATCTGATTTTGATTCATTAGTTTAAATGTCTTGCTCAAACCTCATTTTTTTTTCAGAAGGGACACAAAGATCTTCAGATAAAAAAGGTTTCCACAAGTTTTCTAGTGCTGACATTAGGAGAACGCTTAGGAAATGCTTCAGATTATTCGATATGCTCTCATAATGAATAAGGTAAATTAAAACATAATGTATAAATACTATGTATTAACGTTTAAAAGTGCTTCCTGTATTATTATATTTAAAGTGATAATAACAATAAAATGTTAATTTAAGCTTGTAATATTTTGAATGGTGTAAGACTAACTGATACCCATAACAAGCTACAATTAAGGCTGCAATGAGACTCCTATTGTACTCTTATTTTAACACATCTTTTGCTGTTTCGTTGGGGGTTTTTTAGAGTAATTTTCCAAGTAAGTTTCTTCAAACAATGACTTTAGTTTAGAAGAAACTGTGCAAATCCATGCCTGTGTTAACATTGGTTCTGAGATGCACTTTTTCCCCTTTAATGACTGAAGTGTGGCTGCAGAATCCTTCTTGCTCCCATGCAGACCACACTGCATGGATAATTAGCCCTTACTGAGGGGATGTTTTCAGGATAATTAATAGACATCAATAAGAAACACCAGTGAATGAAGAATATTTTAACAACGTAAACAAACTTTTCGATTTACTCACACGTAACTATTCTTTCCTAAATTGCAGGTGGGATTTGTACTTCTTTTCTTATTACAAAAAAAGGTCACAGTTCTGCAGAGTCTGGGAAAAAATAATCATAGAACCATGGCAAAAAAAACCCAGTAAGGAGTTCTCTCTTCATACCCAGGGTTTTCAGTAATGTACCACTTGGTGCCAACACTGCAATATTTATATTTATATAAAGACTCATATGAGAAATGACATATATGAGAAATATAAAAGGTAAGAGTCACATATTCATTTTAATTGATCACATAAAGAACAAATGATGGCTGATGCCTTGTAAACTGCTCCATGTGAGCTCAGACCAGGGCTAATTTCTACTTTTCATGCACAGACTCATCAGTCTGGCTGACTCGGGTGCATACACATAGATTTATCCCAGGACAAATGGGGTTCTTTACCAAAGACTACTGAGGTTGCTGGGAGTATTTTAATATTTGCATTTCCTTTCTGTTGTGCACTGAAATGGCCTGAACTTGCAAAGATGCTCAGAGGTCTCCACTCTCATTAACTTTAATGGGACTCTGAAATCACTAGAGAGGAAGTGTTCAATACTGAGAAGATGCAATATAAAATTGTAACTTTATACTCATCTGTATTTTCATACGTGGCGTGCTGCTTTGTCCGCACAGAAAATCACTGTTCAGCAGACAAGGTGGCCAAAACGTCAAGAATTAAATAAAACATCAAGGCAGCAATACTTTACACTTCTCTCTGAAGGCAGCCAGACATGCAGCAACAGATAGAAGGAGTGGAAATATTGCACACTGATTTTGGTTCCTTTGCCCATTCCAGCCACAAACAAAAAAATGGTTTAAGAAAACACTCTTTTGCAAATCTATTTAAGAAACAGTTTGCTTGTGAGACATTATTAGTAAATGTCCAACTTTCTTTGAATTGTGGTCCCAGGTTTCTGGGAACCTATGCGAACACCAAGCAGCTTCAGACACCCCGAATTCTAATGGAAGAACAACTACTACTACACAAGCTCCATTTTTTGGTTTTTTGTTATTTAAATTGAGATATTGTTATTAAAAAGCCCATAACCACACTTCTTAATAAATGACCTCAATCTGCAATATCTAAGATTTAGATCCAATACCCTTGTCCTGTAAAACCCCAGCAAACCAGTGGTTCAGATAGGATCCCTCAGAACTCAGCTCTGTAAGATCACACTGCCACAGCCAGCACGGGATGAACAGCCCATGGAACAGCCTCCAGAATCCCGAGAGAAATCCTGACCCTTTTAAGTCACTACTACAAAACACCCTTAAACTCTAACAGGAGCAAAAATCACCCTGTATTCCATGCTTGCTTACCTCACATTCAGTAAGAACCTTCCCCCCAAACTCCTCAAATCCCAAGAGAATCTAGTTTTGGTCCATTTTAAGTAATCAAATAGCACTTATGTGCATAAAATTTATTAATGACAAACAAGATGACACACTTTTACATCTGCTTTTTGTGTGCCATCCCATGGGAGCTGGCGTGCCCTGCAAACTTCACAGTGATGGGAGGAACACCGAGGCTGCTGCCCCTTTCCCAGCTGCAGCCCAGCCCTTCCTGGGGCAACGGGACAGCAAATGGCACCACCAGCAGTGGCCAAAGAGTGGGAGGAGGAATAAAGAGCAGGGAATACAGGAAACACAGCAAGAGGAGCTTGACAGCACTCCGTGGGTTTATACAGGGCTCTTCTCCCTAACGAAGAGATTTTGTTCAAATTTCAGTTTCAGAATATCCTTCCCTGAATGTCACTGACAGGTTTCCTTAAGATTTAATTACAGCAAAACCATTTTAAAAATAAAGTCATGTATTTTGCTTCAGAGTCCTGGACCACATTTTTCAAAGGATTTTTTTCAAGGGAAAGGAGCTGGCCATGTAAATATTCCCAGAAAAGCCCCAATGACTTGCCAACATGTGCCAAGTGTCTGACTGAGGCCATCTAAAACAGACGAGCCTGCTCACACCCAGCACCCCCAAAACAGGGCTGGTAATGGAAAGTCTGACAGACCCTTAACTATAGTGGCACTACTGGGTGCAGCTATAATATTACCCTCATAATTCTACGATATAATAACAACAAAGGAAAAAAAAGGTGAAGGGTCATTGTGCTTTGTCTTTAGAATTAAGATGGCTGTCTTCATCCTTACAGCATACTCTTAATTCTGGAGACACATCTTAATAACCTCTAAATAGTTCCAACAAAAGAGCCGTGTCAGAGGAATGAGCAGGCCCCAAGGTGTTTCAACTGGAGTGTTTTCATCTGCCTTTATTGCTCTATCCCTCTCCAGAATTAAGGCAATAACCTGTGATAAATTATTCAGGAACTGCTACAGGGATCAAAGCAAAATCATTCTGTTAAAGTGCTGTTTGCAACATTTGGCACTTAGTGTGAAAACTTTTAATGTGTGCAAGCTGAAAATCAAGGATTTTAAATAATTTAACAGCATGGAGTTTCTACAAACCAGCTAAAGATAGCATGTTGCTATTTAACTGCCTTTTCTTCAGATCCCTTTTCCATGCTTTTCTAGCAAATCCGATGATGTCACAACTATAAACAAAGTACTACTGAGATTCCAGCTGCCCAGGCAATAGATTACTCACCCACATTGTCAGGAGAGATCTTGACATTCTCAGGAGAAAATTAGGCTCTGTTTTAATGCTGGAAATTTTTCCTATTAATATAAAAACACGAAGAAGAAGAAAGTAGCAAGGAAAAAAACCAAGAAAAAAGGAAAACAACACACATAATGACTTCAGCCATCTTCAATTATATTTGATATCCCTGGAAAAGAAACCTAAACATATGCTTTGTATGCAGATGTAATGATTACAAATGCATTTTAAAAAGAAAGATCCCTCCTGTTACAACTGTTTTTCAGTGGTGTATTTCAGAAATATTAAAAACCTAAAAAAACCCCTAGCCAGTTAGAAAGTCCTAGTAAAACCCACAAATTAAATGAATTTGGCAGTCCTGGACCATTTTCATAGTGATATTTTAACAGTGTCATCTCCCCATGGATTGCAATACTAAGCATTTTATTGAAGAACTGAATGGTTTTTGTTTTCAGTACTTGCAAAATGAACTACCTGAAAGCACTTTTGCATGTATTATTTATTCATTATGGTAGAAAAATAGCTTTAACCTAATAAATTGTGTTTAAGATAATTTAGGGCAAAAGTTTTGTTTATGATAAAGCAACAGATTTAGTTCTTTATCAGTAGCTTAAAGCACCAAGTTTTCTTTATACAAATTAGACAGATGGTGCTTACAGTAGAATTTACTAAAGGTCTGTCACAACAAATGCAGCCAAGCTGCATATTTAATCACTGCAGAACCTTGTCTACCTGCAGCTGCCAACTGCTAATCCAATTTCCCTGATAAATGTGGCAAGAGACACGATCAGCAATAAAGAGCATCTAACTCCATTTTCCTGCAGGGCGTCTTTTGATGAACATTTAGGACGGAAGCAGGAGTGCACTGTGTGGCCCTGGCTGGTGGCAGCTGCATGCATTTTGAAGACACAGTTCTCAGGTTACTCACTTAATTCTGCCACTATCATTATGTTGCTATTGATCTCAGTAGCTCTTGTCTACACAGCATTACTCTAGATGAAGCTGAATCAGGCAGTTATCATGCATCAAACTTGCTCAAAAGCCTGGAGATTTCCCCTTAATTACTTGTGATTTTATTTGCAAATACCGTTAAAGTGTAATCAAGCAGTCACTTTCCAGGGTCGTTAAGAACTTGCTAGTTTAGGAATATATCACTGGCACTCCATTAAAATTTCTCTACTAAGACAGTTTCAAGCAATCCAGACAGGACAATGGCAAAATTATTTTAATAAATTGAATCCTCACACAAGAGGAATCCAGTTTCCTACAGAAATGGTTATGCTACCAAATGACCTCTTTGTTCTAATTTTTAGGATTTATAACTTGAACATAGGAGAGGTGAATCCAAGACAGGTGAACTGAGTCTATTTTATAAATGAAAAGTGATTACAATTAAATACATAAAACAACAACAAAGGAGGAAACCAGAACTAAGTATTTGTTGAAATAAGCCTTAGTACAATTTAAAAAAAAGATTGTCTTAATTCAAGGGATGGCTGTGAACTGCACATCTTTGGGTAATGTCAGCGACGTACTGCAGCCAATTATTTACCAAATACTTCCAGCACATCTGTTCATTTCCTTGTGAAAAAAGCAGATAAATATGATGATGCAGTATCTAAGCTGCCATCGCATTTTAAAATAGCAAATTAAAAATTACTGTTAGGATTTCTTCAAAATGACCCTGTTCAGCTGAAGTGAGCACTCCAGTGTGCAGTTAACTACTGATTCAGTGATGGTAGAAGGAGATCTCTTTAATGCAAGAGTGCTCTAATATATTATCATTCCTGATGATGCACCTTCTATCCAGTAAGTCTTTTTCTTCCCTAAAATATACTGTTGTTTTGACACAAACAGCTTGCTACACTTAAGGATTTTACTAATAAAACATAATGTTGTGTTAGATATTATGACTGTTGCCACAGCTGAACTGCCTTGTCAAATCAATCCTAATATGGCTCCCACAGGCACATAAAAACCTTATTTAGCTATCAGTTATCCTAATCACTTTGTTCAGTTTAAGGGTGCAATACTTCAAGACCCGTTCCAATTTATACATATATGCCCAGCCATTTAATAAAGTCTTGATTTATATAATAAATTCTTGTTTGGAAAAAAAAATATTTTAAAGCAGCAGTGTTTTATCAAGTGTGTTACATGTCTCCTCATACCCCCAAATAAATATGTTAATATACACAAACAGGATACTTGCACGGAAAAGGGGAATATGGAACAGATAAGCTATCACTGCAGAAAAATCTGTCCCTTGATTATAAATGAGCCTGAAAGGGGGTCCTTTGATGTGCAAAACACTGGAGAAATCCCAAGGCCTTTTACAATCTTTGTACAAAGTTTATTCAGGACAGTACTCACAGCCTTTGTACCCCCACTGTCTACATTCCCAATTAAATGATGTATTCAGGTACAAACACCCACATGCAGGTCCAGGAGTCAGGGGACACTGGCAGCAGGGGTGCCAAGCTTGCTGCTGGATGCCTGCCCCACTATCAGCTCTTCCCCCAGAACAGAAATAAACCTACCTTTGCTTCTTCTTGTTCAAAACTACTGCTGAGTATCTGAGTCACACCTTAAACCAAACTGTGAGGGGGAGCAGGGAATTCTCAAACTCATCCTCATCTTCACCTACAGGAAAAGAAACCAGAACAAACCAGCAAAAGCCTCATCTTTGCACGTGTTCAGAAGGGTCGAGCTCTGAGGCTTTCACAGAGAAATCCCACTGACATCGTGGGAACTTCATGGGACCTACAGGAACAAAAACCTGAGCTAGGACAGACTTTTACTGAGCTATAAAGAACACAAATCATTGATTCCAAACAACTTGTATCCAAGACTGGCTTGTGTCCACCTTTCACACCTTTCTCCTTTTTATATATCTCTTTCCTCTGTTAACCTGCAGCATTTGTTCACTGCCCTACAAGAATATTCACATAAGAAAATCAAGATTAAACAGTTAGAAAATGGTGAATTTAAAATTACTACAATAAATTAGACCCTTTCACACATGTAGTTTATCATATTTTGACTGCAATCCTTTATGTTCATACACTATTTTTCCTGCCTCTACCTATTTGGGATAAAGAATGAAGCTGCCCTGGAAATGCACCCGGACTGTGCTGGGATCATCCGTGTGACACTGCCTCCTTTGTTCCAGAAGGTGTGAGTTTAGGAGACACAAGATGCTGTGAGGAGGGAAAAGCATCGACAGCTGAAAGGTGTCCTGGAAGTCTGCACTGACTTTGTTCTGTTGTGATCCTGAACAGTAACTCTAGAAATGGCAATCTGCATGAGCATCAGCCCTCACCTACTCATCTTTAGGCCCTAATGAGGGTAGCACGCTTCTCCCACACTCATTCCCCTTGAGACTAATTCAGAGTAGGAACTCAATTTATATTCTTTAAAGGGCTCTTGGCTATAGGGCTTCTCTCTCTCCTCTCTTCATGGGCAAACTCTGGGAAACTGAGTGACAAGTGAAGTTAGGAGGTGTCTTTTTCATGTTAAACTGGCTGGGCAGAGTTAGTGCGAGCTTTGCAGTTCAGTTTCCACACTTCACACACCCATCTGTAACACAGGCCTAATTCCAGCCCCTTATCTTTAGGGATACTGCCAAGACAAATCACTCACCCCAGTGCAACAGTAAGGATGTCAGAAAAGGCCGAAAAAAGTGCCAGGAAGAGCAGTCACCAGGGGCTGACAAATTCAGACAACACCCTGGAAAAAGAATCATAGTAGGTAGCAGCTTTTCTTGAAGCTGGGACGACACATCTTCTGAACTGAAAGAGTCCAATATGCTCTGAGAGAAATTATTGTGATCCTGCAATTAAAACAGCTCCACAACAATGTCAATATTTACAATTGCAGTGGCAATCCCAGCCCTGCCATTTCCTCAGCCCTGAGTACCCGGCTTTGTAACCAAACTGCTCCCCTCTAATACACAGCTTTCCAGCCTTTTTTAAAAGCAAAGGAAATACATTCAATAGCTTCCTGCTGCTTGCTGGTCTGCTCAGTTACGGAGCCTTCAAAGCACAATCTGTGCTCAAAGACTTTCTCAAACCAGTGAAGGCTCTGCCCAAATTCGAGAGCTGCATCCTCACCCGCAGCAAACCCGAGAGGGAGAGGGGCTTTGTGCTGGATTTCAGAGCTGCTGCTGGCAGCAAAGGGTCTGAGGGACGTTGGGCAAACCCAATCTGAATTTCATTTAGAAATACACGCAATAGAGATATTCCTCAGAAGATTAAAGACCGTAATCTGTTATTAATTAAAGCAATTACTTTTCATGGCATATATACTAGTCACAAAAGAAACACATGAACTAAATGACTTTTACCTCACTTGTTTCAGTTACAAGAGATAAAAACACATCACATCCGTGCTAAGCTATGTCAAACGCTTCACCAAAGTTAAAACAGAGCCATGGATGTGGTTTACTTTGACTTCAGCAAGGCTTTGGCACCGTGTCCCAGAACATCCTGAACTCACAGATGCCTCACAAAGATCCAGCACACTCCCTGCAGGCATTGGGGCTTCACACTCACTGCAGGTACTGGGGTTTCACACTGCAGGTACTGGGGTTTCACACTCACTGCTGGCACTGGGGTTTCACACTCACTGCACACACTGGGGCTTCAAACTCACTGCTGGCACTGGGGTTTCACACACTGCTGGCACTGGGGTTTCACACTCACTGCACACACTGGGGCTTCACACTCCCTGCACACACTGGGGTTTCTGAGTGCTTGCTTCACTCTGCCACTCCTGCACATCACTGACCAAAGAGTTTGATAACTTTTATAAGACTAAACAATTCCCCTTTTCATTTTAAGTAAACTCTTTTTAAACAGGTAACACTGTAAGAATAGGTTTTACAGCTGCCCGCTATCGGAAAATCTCCTAATTTAGTTTTAAGAGTTGTTTCTCTGTCAATCTATAACATCCAGCATGGGATTGCCTGGTTTTATATTGCAAAGCTACATAGTTGGTTCTCCCCAATTACAAGGCAGAGCCTTTAATAACATGAGGCTAACAAAGCCAGGGACTGGGAATGTTTGAGAGACTAAAACTATTTTACTCCAAGTTACCACACAAAATAATAAAACTGCAGCTATTTTGCTACAAAAACATACAGTGGAAAAGTTAATTATTAGAAAGAACTAAACAGGTATGAGAGAGCACTCGGCTTCACAAACATAAAGGAATGACTAACATATTCCATTATGCAAATGAATTCAAAGATATCTCACAACTGATCAGCTAGGAGGGACATAATGATTTATAATTCAAATAACTGAGCTTTGAAATCAAATTGGACTAATATCTTTCGAAATATGCAAACCTGGAATAATTGTGAAAGTCATGTAAACCCTGATACCAACCCCAGTCATTTGTTGCCTTTGTTGTTGATACCTTCTTACGGTTCTTCTTCTTTTTTTCCTGTTATGTAGTGCAGTTGCTGAAATTATGGTTTGCTTTTAACTCTGCATTATCCTTTAGCAAAAATGTGAAAAAAGAAAAATACCAGTTTCTAAGACTGTGCAAAAGCTGATTGGTGTACAGGAAAGTGCTGAAATGAAATAAATTATTATTTTAACCTTTCAGGCTAGCCCCAATTTAATCTATTTCAAATACTGAAAATTGATCCACTGGATCTAGCATCTTAACACTACACTATTTCTTTCAAAGCAATATATACTTAATGCCTTTAAAAAACCCTTAATATAATGTGAAAAGGCCAAAGTTTGCAATGCCAGGAAGTAGTTATAAACTACTTCATATGTTTGAAATAAAAAGTACTTCAGTATTATTATTAAAAAAACCCCTATTGGTAGAGTTTTTAATAGGAAAAAAATACATATCTTTAAAAGCCAAAATGACCAGTGAAATTAGGTTGTACATCATTTTCTGGGAAAAAGGAAAAACAGCCTCGACAGGTGTAATTTATCATTTTTCTGATTTAATACCAAAGAAATATATTAAAATAATAAAAAGAATCCTGAAATCCTCAAAATTTGTAGTGATAAATAGCCCTCCCTGTCTTTATTGCATTATGCCTACTAACAGAAATATTGCATGGTGGATTTCGCCAGACAAGGACGATTATTTTCCAATAAAAAGTTGCATATTAAATTCCAGCACAAAAGTGGGTGTCTAATACTTTTGAAATCTTTTATGGTTTGCCAGGGAACACAATTTTAAACTTAACTAATACAAGCTCAGGGTGAAGTGAAGCAGCATTGAAGCTGCTTGGCACAACCCCACCCCTCCAGCAGCAGAGCCACCATTCTCAGGGCTCCTGTTGGAATCATTCTAGTGGAACACATTTGGGGTATTTAAGTGTTCAGCTAATCTCTCTTTTTGCTGGTCTGTCAACACTCCACACTGCTGGCAAAGAAGTTTATTTATGAGGACAGTGCTGCTGGACATCCTGAGCACGCAGAGAGGTCTGAAACCACTCTGGCAACAGTTAGCAAATTTCTGTAAAGAAGAACCCCCCAACTTCATCACAATGCTCATCTTCAAGAGAACTTAGGGTATTAAATATCTACTTTTCCATCCTTTCCAGGTATTGATATTATTACATCTATTTCATGAGCAGAAACTCATTTATTGCGAATACAATGTGAGTAATCTGAAATCTACCCAGACTTTTCAGCCTTGGAAAGTATTATTTGCACCAACAGTGTATCCTGACCCTACTTTTGGGGAGCTCCCATGGGAATCCACGCCTTTGCAAGCTCCAGAAGACAGCAGGAAAAGCTGAATGCTGGCAGGATTTAGCAGCCACGGGAGGTGATTCTGTCAGCAAACACAGGGATAACCAGGCAGGCACTCGCAGTCAGGGGCCCATGCTACATTTCATGGGGATTCTGAAATCCTACAGAAGCAATAAGTACCCAGTAGAAAGGAGGAGAGAGCTCATTAGTTCCTTCATAAATCTTGTTAATTAAATAAATGTCTCTCATTCTGGCTTTGTTGAATTCCTTAGCAATGTTTCAAGTCCTTTCCAGTCTGATTTCTGTGATGCCATGAGAAAATAAACACATGCATATTTAAAATATCAAGTTAGCTGCTTAATGGTATTTCAAGTCAGCATATAGAAGTACACCTTGTATGGTTTTCATTAAACAAAATTCACTTATGGAATGTGAAAACCCACACTCATCTTTCAACCCAAGGAAATATATTAAAATTATTCTTACAGTATTAGAGTTCTATGGAGAAATAAAATGATACCAATTGTCATATTCCAGGCGCCTTCCCCTCTGTTTTTGTGTAGCGACCCCCTCTAGAAAATTACTGAAAAGTTGCTTTCGTGAGCCCTGGTGGTTTATTATCTGTCATATACCTTTAAATATTGTGTCATATCAAACACTGCTATTAGGGGTTTTTTTCAATCTTCTCGCTTGACTGACTGAACATTCCAAGAACAAACATTCTTCTGCAACTTACAGTAAGTGAATATTATTCAGACTAAGCTACAAAAGGTTCCAACAGACAGCAGGTTAGCATCCATGACTGGGTAAGAATTTCACTGAAATATCTGAACCCAGACCAAAATCCACATGAAAAGTCAGCGGTATCTATCAGCAACACAGTGAGGAGCTCCGAGTCAGGCAGTGACAGGATGGGTTCCGAGCCCTCTGGTGAAGCCCTCAGCTCCTGTGCCTCCACAGGTCCGGGGGGAGCCGGGCAGAGCTGGGGCCGGGAGATCTGCGCTGTTTGTGGGGTCAGGGCAGACCCCACAGCCGGGGCCGGGAGAGCTGCGCTGTTTGTGGGGTCAGTGCAGACCCCACAGCCGGGACAGACACTCCTGTGCCTCCCGCAGCTCCGGGGGAAGCCGGGCACAGCCGGGGCCTGGAGAGCTGCGCTGTTTGTGGGGTCAGGGCAGACCCCACAGCTGGGGCCGGGAGATCTGCGCTGTTTGTGGGGTCAGGGCAGACCCCACAGCCGGGGCCGGGAGAGCTGCGCTGTTTGTGGGGTCAGTGCAGACCCCACAGCCGGGACAGACACTCCTGTGCCTCCCGCAGCTCCGGGGGAAGCCGGGCACAGCCGGGGCCTGGAGAGCTGCGCTGTTTGTGGGGTCAGGGCAGACCCCACAGCCAGGGCCTGCAGAGCTGCGCTGTTTGTGGGGTCAGGGCAGACCCCACAGCCAGGGCCTGCAGAGCTGCACTGTTTGTGGGGTCAGGGCAGACCCCAGGCAGCCGGGACGGACCCTCTGTGCTCACCTGCTGCACTCAGGAGGTGCAGACATGGCACCGGCCCTCGGATGAAAGGGGTGAACTGCAGCCAGTGAAGTGCAAGAATGTAATTTTTCAAGGGAGGTCACAGAATCCCAGACTGGGTCAGGCTGAAGGGCTCACCTGGTGCCACCTCCCTGCTCCAGCAGCGCCACCCCAGAGCTCAGGGCACAGGAATATCTGCAATATCCCCAGGGAGGGACACTCCACAGCCTCTCTGCACAATCTGTGCAGGGCTGGGCGCTGCCCAGGGCAGAATTTCTGCCTCCTGCCCAGGTGGAACTTCTGGGAATCATTTTGTGCCTATTGCCTCTTGTCCTGTCTTAGGCAGCACTGAGCAGAGCCTGCTCCATTTTCTGACACCCTGCATTTGGAAACCAGCCGGCTCAAATAAAAAGGCCTCATGACTTCCTGGCTTGGAAGCCCTGGCACCTATTCCTGACCATGACATCAAACTCACAGAATCATAGAATTATCAGAGTCGAAAGGGGCCACAAGGATCACTGAGTCCAACTCTTAGCCCTGCACAGAACATCCCCAAAAGTCACATGGTGTGACTGAGAGCATTGTCCGACCACCCTGAACTCTGCCAGGGCGGTGCTGTGACCGCTGGGAGCTGGGTGTGCCCCAAAGTGTCAGCGCAATGAGCCAGCCCAGCTCTGTCCAGCTCCGTTCCCTGGCTGTGGAATGTGCACAATAGTTCTCACTTTCAGCTCTCACATCCACTGATGACAGACCATGATGCAGGAGATATCATCAGCACCAGCTATTTACACCGTGATGCCGTAGGATTCCAGTCTGGGGAATAGAGAACCTGAAGAAGAGATGTTAAATGCCTTAAAATCATCACTGATTATTGATTTTACATATTCACAGGCCAAGGAATGTATACAACACATCAACTATTTTTTTTTCAGGAAGTTATAAACTCAGTAACACAGTTTAAAGCATCTAAATGTTTAGTATTATTTGCTCAGGAAAAGGCACATAACAATGCAATTACCGAAGCAATTCCTCAATTTAAATTTACGGACAGACATTGATTTACTTTATAAAATCTCTATGAAGAGCTATAGGGGTTCAGATTGCCTTAAAGAAATAGCCCATTCTAACAAGTCCATAATTCACAGTTTATCCCTACTGTGGGGAGTTCTGGAGATGTTTATAGTTGCACTAAATCCTTAACAAGTATATACCATAGAAAGCAATAGAAAGGAATTTGAACTACCCATATTTGACACCAATATCAAAATCATAAAAAGGCTGTTTTGCAAAAGAGCAAAATCTTTATCCTTCAGTTACAAGACATTTAAAGAAAAACAAGAAGCCACAGTGACAGCTTGAAGAGAAAATTAAAACTGTGTAAGGAAGTCTCTTCATCCAACATTCAAGGTACTTTCATCTACATCTCTTCTTCCAGTTCAGGGCTGTATTTGGATGCTGAAAGATGGAGCAATAATATAAAAGCTGGAAAGTACTCATGAGTGAACAGAGGCAATCACAGCAATTCCCATTTCTGTTTCTGCCTTGCCAGTATCAGGCAAGATGAAACACACATAAAATATAGTATTTTAAGATACATTCGCAAAACTTTATAAGTATCTGAGAAAACTTCTAAAGATCTAGAGAGGAATCTCATAATACAAAATCAGTTTTCCAGTATATAAGGAAGAGAAGCCAAGGAATGAAAGAACAGAAAAATTTACAGGTCTCAGAGAAATCATGGCAAGACAGCTCTTAAATCCAAGTGCCAGTGTCCCTGTACCTTTGTCACCCAAGAGATTTAGTGATTCAAATGAACTAAATGTAACAGAGTCAAAGGAAACAACCATGAAGTTTCAGATGAGTCATCCTCTTTGCAGGAGGCCCTGAACCCCTTTTCTGAAAGGTAAGGCAGGTTCACATCACAATGCAGAGGAACTCCAGGAACACAGGAATTCCTGCACACCCACAGGGGCAGGTTCACATCACAATGCAGAGGAACTCCAGGAACACAGGAATTCCTGCACACCCACAGGCTGCGCAGCTCCCACGCACGGGGCAGCTGGAATGTGCCAAGGGAGCAGTTGCAAAAGATAAGCTGCTACCAGGCAGAAGAGGTGATGACTGCCATAAAGCACCAAGTTTGGGTGAGGTGGTTGTTTTGGGGTTTTATTTACTTGTTAAATAATTCAAGGAGACAGTGAGAACCTTTTAAGCCTATCTAAGAATTACATGAATTGAGAATGTAAACTTACGAACAGTCTTGGTCGCAAGTTAAGGATATTACAAATGTAGTTGCATTACAGAAATCACAAAGATTTAAAAAAAATATTTTAAACAAAACTTTCAAAATTGCTTAAGGATGTGCTATCCAATTTTCATTACAGTGCAAGAAAAATGGGCCTCCAAATCCCCTGGAAGGACTTTGAAAATCTGTTCCTTATGTGGCGCAGAAGTTTCAGTAAAAACACAGATAGCAATCTGCTGGCAAGAAAGCTCTGTACAGTCAGGTTTTAATTATTTCTGACAGATTATCATCACTTACCCTGAAAGCTCTCGGTGGCTCAGACAGCAATGGGATATATACTTTTCATTAGAGCTGGACAAAGGTGAATAGTTAAAAACTGCACATTCTATCATGAGTAAAAGTACTGAGTTTTGGTTTGCTATGATTCAAGGAACCATTTCAGTGTGAACGTTCCAAAAAATGTTCAGAGATCCACACTTAAAAGTTATAACATGGAAAATCCCTCTATTAACACATATGTGCATTCACCACAGTGACATCCAACAGCAATATTTGGACATGCACCTCTTAATCATGTCTTATTATTATTTTATCATGACCAAAACCACTAAATACTTGGGAAAATATTTCATAAATCCACCTGATGATAAATCATTTCCATGTGATTTTGATAATAATTGAAAGAAACCAGAAGAGGCTCACAAAGGGTAAGGGAAGAAAAGGAAAAGTGATTGCAGCCAAAATAAAGACAAGACACTTCCAGCCAAATGCTCAAGATAGGCTCAAGGAGCAGATGGAACTAAAACTCCTCCAGTCTCAGTATTTCCGTACCTCTGCAGGGAAGGACCAAGGCAGGTGGGCACCGACTTAAAGAAAAGCTGGATCTGTAGGGTAAGACAGAAGAGTAGACGAGTGGCTTTGTAAAATACCTGTGGTTAAAACACTCCCTACATCCTCGGGAGGAACAGGTGAATGGGCTCCCAGTCAGGGATCCTGCCTGCTGCTGCTGCAAATGTGCTAAGAATATTCCCAGAACAGAGCACCAGGAACGCTGCCAGACTGGATTGCCCCACCAGACCAGTGGGTTTGGATTATATAGATCAATATGCTATGATTTCACACCCAGAATTTCCACCTGGCATGCTACCACTGGGAAGAAGAGCCTTTATTTGAATTGCCACAAACACAGCTGTGTTTATCTGGGATTCACTGCTACCTCTTACAGCCACTCAGTGAAGTGTCCATGTCAGGCTGTAGCATCCATTCTGTTAAAGAGGATTTTCACTCTAATTGATGAACAACCCAGAGCTTTATGAAAACAGTAAGCCATGAGGAAAGAGAAAATAAAACTACAGTATGTAATCTAAAAAGCAGCACTGATTTTTGCTTTTTATGTACCTTATTTTGTTTTAAAATCTTCCATTAACACTAAACTTTTTAACATGGAAAAACTATTTTTTTTTTACTTAATTTACAGTAGTTGTGTAAACGCAACCCTATCCAATCAAAACACTGCTCATACAACTTGTTAATTATGTTATTTCTTCAACTGGCAAACATAACAGAGAATTCCTCTCAACGGTAGTGATGAGTAGCAGGAGAAGCAAACTGATGTATCTAATATCCAAAGAAGAGTCCTCTTCCTCCTTTTTCCTCAGCTATTCCAGTTTCACTGCAGTTTGAAACAACTGAACACAGCCCAGCCATCACACACCACGGCATGGGCTGCCTCCAGAAACTCTGCAGTAACACCATCAGTATCTTTCCATCCATCACCCTCCATTTACCTGTCTTCAAGGACTGCTCCAGACACATACCAAGGCTGGACGGGTACTATCGTTATCCTAAGGCAAGATATAACACTCAGCTTCTGGCTTGAGGAAGCAAAGCATTTGTGCCTTGTATTCCACAGAAATTTAAGTCATATCAGAAAATGGCCTTGTTTTAATTGCTGCTATTTCTCAAGGTTGGCTGCCGTGGCAGCAAAGACGAGTCCTGTTCAATACTGCCCGAGCAGGTCACGGCCAGCCTGCTGACACCAGCAGAGGGCTGTGTCCAGCAGGCCAGAGTCTGCTGGAAGTGTTTAAAGGTCCTGTATGTCAGATTCGGAGGACATGATGCAATGACCAGATGCAGCATCTTCCTCACTGCAGAATGAAGAGGTGAGACACTGGTTTCTGTTTCTCCAGGCACACATGGACCTCATTGTCTCCTGGGGACTCCCAGATTTTTTAGTGTATATTCACAGTTTTTCAGAGGGATCATTTTATTTTGCTTCAAGAGCAAAAGTGATTTTAGATGAAATTCTTTTTTTGTGTCAGGAGAAACTAGCAAATATCAAGAAGGCTATATGTAATAAAAGACAAAATCCTGGTAATTTTGCTGGCAGCCAAGGAAAGTGGCTGCAGCAGAGGCATGAGGAAAGGTATGTTCTGCAGAGTAATTGTCTAGGAATATTCTTAAGAGAGAGTACTGCAGCACTTATGCGCCAAAATAACACACCAGGCCATTCTGCCAGACGCCAGAGATGCAAAGACAGGTGATGATAATGCCTCATCTCCTTCAGTATGAGGCCTGAGAACGCTCCCATTTCGGGGTGGGTGTCCCAGGCCCCTGCCTGCCAGACCCAGCTGTGGGTAACGCGCAGCTGCAAACGCACAGGACACAGCAAATGTATTTTTTCCTTACTGTGTAATCTTCATAAAGTTTTCTGGTGGTTTTAGTAGCCTAACATTTAGTTCGGATAGAAACATTTTGTAGGGTTAAATCAACTTTAGTGACAGAAAGGTGACGACAGTGCAAAGCTGCTGTCCAAACCTGTGCCAGCTGCCCCCCTGTGCTCGGGAGCTGCGATTTGCTGGGGAGACGCACGTCCGGCACTCAGGGGTGTCCCTGCAGCCATCCCAGCCCCTGGGGACACCGACCCGGACATCCCGGGCTGCACGGCATCGTGCCTCCTGATGGGATCACGGCAAGCAGCAGAGAGGTGTGCGGGGACAGCCCCGGCACAGCTTGGCCGCTGCTCCCAGCGGTGAAAGCCTGGTGCCATCTACTGCCAGCTCCCTTCCCTGACATCCCCATCCCATCCCCATCCCTATATCCATCCCCATCCCATCCCATCCCATCCCCATCCCCATCCCCATCCCATCCCCATATCCATCCCCATATCCATCCCCA
>VZTG01000023.1:63800-78752 GCA_013397845.1 Melanocharis versteri
TCCCATCCCATCCCATCCCATCCCATCCCAGCCCATCCCATTCCCAGACTCGGTACCCGTGCCGCTGCCCCCACACCTGCCTGCGCCAGCCTCCCCTCTGCCAGTGACGTAATCCTGGGACTTGGTTTAAAATCCAAATCACCAGTGCTCCACCTCTGAGGCAGTTCAGAATAGCAATAACTAAACAATAACAACAACAATTGTATTTTCACATCCCAAAGACTTTAAATTCCAGCATAATTTAGGTAAACTTGCAGCTCTAACCAGAAATTATACCAAAATCAAGGGTAACGTAATTTGTAAGCTAATTTATCCTTTTATAATTGTATGAATGTAATTTTTGGTGACAAAATTGGTAGTGAAAGGACAATCAATATATGAAAAAAATAGTACTATATAATACAATCTTTAAATGTTGTAAAATACTATGTTCACACTGTAAATGTGAAGGTATTGCTTATAGTAATTAAGCATAGCAAAAATAATATATTGAAATATAAAAACAATACCCTCCATTAAAAAAAAGAAAATCCACTCCCTAAACAGTGCACTGTTGAAATGCTACAGCAGCTGCAATTTTAGCAATGTTTCGGAATTTTTGTATTTGGTACCATGTCAGGAAAAAAGGTGTAAGAAGGCATGCAAAGACATCAGCAACCATCCATGTGTGTTCCGAGCCTCCCTTCCTGCTGGGAGCCAGCCCGTCTCATTGTGCTCTGCTGTCAAACTAGGCTCTCCCCACATCAGGGTTTAACAAATAAAATACTAAAACAGCAGTCAGTGTTGACAAAGAGCAGTGCTTTAATCCACAATTATCCTTGTAACTCTTACTACTCCTTTTATCATCCATTAGCTTTGATTCCCATTATCCCATCAAGAACTGTGTCAACGCTTTTGTCCCTGGGGATTTCCCTCACTACCAGGATCTGACAGACAAGCCTGAGTGCTAAGCAGGATCATTACCTCTTAAATCCACTTATCTGATCCACTGAATAGTAAATTGAAAAGCTCATTAACAGCAACAATCTGATTTGTTTTCACGTGTGACAGGGTCATTCCAAGTCAGCATGAATATAGCACTCGCAATAAAAACTGCCCCATCTGTAGCGTGGCAAATTGTAAGCTAAAATAAATACGATATTTTAAACACCTTCTTCAAAATCATTTTCAAAACCCACACATGCTCTTAGCATATAAATATAGAAAAGTAATCCTCTCCCACCACAGCAATGCAATGCCCCTGGACTTCTAAGCGCTATGAAAAATTAATGACAAAGCATTTTGGACGTATAATAATAAAACACACTTCAACAACAAAGGCTGTGCTACATATTCAGAAGGCGGAGAGAAGCCCTGCTAAAAGGGGTCTGGAAAAGCTGTGGAAGTGATCTCATCTTCTTCTTAGGTCCTACAGGGAGCCGCGGGGTGCAGGCAGCAGAGGCTGCGGCACTCAGAGCCTCACACCCGGGGCTGCTCCGCTCACACCTCCCGGTCCTGCTTCCAGCAGGGAGCCCACGGCTCACACTCCCACTGCCCCCAGACACCTCCAGCAAGGAGCAGGGAATTAACTGCCCGTAGGAAACCCTTGCTTCAAGACTCCTGGAAAACAGCCACACCATGAGCTCCAGATGCTTTCAACTGCAAGAGCTACAACTTCAAAAAAGAATTCTGTGTCAAGTCAATGCTGTGCGACCAAAACACATGTGGCCCACAATGTCAGCTAACAGGAGAGCACCACAGCACCCACAGCTCATCTTTACACACCTGTGACTGAGAGGGGAACACCCACAGAAGTGGCAACGCAAGGCCACGATGTTCCAGGAGCTCCACAGCTCCAGGTGCCCACTCGGGGTCCCTGCTGCGCCCTGGAGCTGGTGGCACCACTGCCCTCAGTCCCCAGTGGCACTGCTGTGGCCAGAGGTGACAGCAGTGGCCGTGGCAGTGCAGAGAAAGAACAGACCAGCAAAACACCTTCAATACTGGTCAGTAACCATTTCAAACATACCGAGCCAAGAGAGAAAGCACAGGATCCAGGGATCCTTCTTTTTCCTGTTTGTACCGTTATGACCACCTCAGTGGAACCAGGACACTGGAGGAAGACAGCAGATTCACAAGCTCTGGTGCCAGGGAATTTTTAAATTATCTAGAAAATTTTATAGAATCACACAAACATTAGGTTTGGAAGAGACCTTAAAGCTCATCCAGTGCCACCCCTGCCATGGGCAGGGACACCTTCCATTGCCCCAGGCTGCTCCAAGCCCCAGTGTCCAGCCTGGCCTTGGGCACTGCCAGGGATCCAGGGGCAGCCACAGCTTCTCTGGGCTATCAGTTGTTCAAGTTACATAAACATACACTTCAACTCCTTGAACTGTCCCAAAAGGACAAGAAAATAAAACTGTGGAAGCAATGTTTTATAAAGCAAAATACTTGCATGTAAATGCAGACCAGGAAAACAGAAATAATTCAGTAATCACATCAAAACTTTATTTCCCTGTCCCTACTCTTTGGCCTTAGATATGTTTAACTTTGCTTTGCCTTTGGAGGTCTTCTCTTTTTGGCACTATCATTATAACTCTGAAGAAGCTAATTATATCAATTCTTAAATGTGAAGCAGATTACAGAACTGGGAAGCTCAGAATATGAGTTCCTAAAGGTTGTATGGCTCTGTAATGACAGTCACAGAAATTCAATAACGGCACTGTATGGAATGTACTCAAACACACCCCATGAAACAAATTAAAACAGAGCAATGAATCTTTCACACTGTGCAAATAAGAAAACACAAGAAAATGTTAGTTTCTATAGTTTTCATAAGGGCTATTATAATGAATTAAGATTTTGGATAATGAATCTTCAGAAAATTACAGTGAAGTTATTACCCGTAGGCACAGTGTAAATGCTGAAGATATTATAACTTCCTTGAAGCTCTCCAGGCCTCGCTGCAGAGAACTATCACTGCAACATTAAAGCATTTTGTCATGAGCAGTGAGGGCAAAAGCAGACCTGCACCACATTTACCCCAGCCTGGCAGAGCTGCAGCACATGGAGCACATGGAGGGGAGTCCATCTGTCCCCGTGGTGTTTTTGGGAATCCAGGCAGGGCAGGGGCGACTGCCAGGGGGTTTTATCCCCACCTCCCTGACCAACACCCCTGGGCAGCACCCACCAGACCTCCACACTAACTGCAAGTGGCATTCTTGGTATTGGGTGCCACAACACATTTTGTGATTTCCCCTACTTTTTAAATCATGCTCAGGTATTTTGAATTTTCAGCACTTAAAAGCTCCATTATAACACAGCAGAAATCCAGCTTCCACATCCCACAGACAGCTTCAGGAAATGGGAACTGAATGCCTTAATTGGACTATCAGGGTGCCAGATCATTCATCTTCATCTCCTGATCAAACCGAGGGCTTCAAAAGCCCTGGCTTTTATCTCCTCTCCTTAGCAGAGGAAAACCTGGGTCACTTCCACTCCCGACTAGCTGTCTTAAAAAGGTAACATCTCAAAATATTCTCAGCTCAGAGCCTAAAACGAGGGAATGAGCTGATCTGCTGGTTTAGAGTAAACCCTCTAAACGAAGAAACTCTCCAAACAGGCCATAGGAAATGCCTCAGTTAGTTCAGACAGCATCTCTGGAGAGTCAGGTGGGATTTCAGCTGCTTTGTACGTAGGGTACTCTCCCATCCACTGCTCCCTGTGTTCGTAACAACCAGAGCACTCACACCAATTACATAAATGAGATATACTATTTACTGTCTTACCTCTAAACCTAGTTTAAATACTGCATAAAGTTACCCTCAACTGAAAGAGATCTACTACAACATAACATTTAAAAATTAGGAGATTGTTATTATAACCAAGTGGTCTGTTTTAGGGGAAAGGGTGAATCTGCCATGTGGCTCATTGTTATGGATGTTATTTCCCTCCTAGTCTGTTGAAATACTCTGTCATCACAAGCTCAGACAGTAAGAGGTATTAACAGTTCCCACAAAGGCTGTTTTCCAGGCCCTGTTCCCCAGTCCTTCCCCGTTAGCTGGAGGATTCAGAGGAGTCTGGGGTGCCAGAGCGATTAACTCCCTGCTTCCTGCTCCATAAAATGCCCATACGGTGCCAGCAATAAACCTTCTCTTACACAGAAATTGATCTCTATTTCCATTACTATCTCTCAGCTTTTATTTACTTACTTATTTATTTCTCCTTTTCTTAATCCATGTTTTCTGAAAATCTCGGAAGAAAGATGTACAATTCTGCTGAACTTATACAGGAGGTCTACTATGAACCAACTGCTCTTATTACTCATGCAGCATGAGAAACATTCTCTGTGAAAAACAAAGAAGAAGAAAAAAAGAGAAATGGGTTTATCTGCTTGGTTTTCAGTTAGCCATTAGTTGAAAGGATGCTTAGCTTTAAAAGTCTTGTTTAGACTTTCATTTTTGTAAAGAACTGTTAGAGAGCTTGAATTCCACTGTCTCCTGTGCTCCCCTCCAGGGTTTAAAGAACAAATATTATAGTGAAAACAGAAATACTATTAACAGCTGTTACTTTTTGAGCATCTTCCAGAAGATTTTTAGCTTTTGAAGCACAGTTCTGGGCTGCACTTTCCATCAGAGCTATACACTGCACTGCAGAAATTCAAGCCATGTATGCAGTCAAGGATTTGCTTAACAATAAGCCAAAGTGCTGGTTTAGAATCCTCGACAATTGAAATGAAGCACTACTGTGCAGTTACAAGAGTAGATCTGTGCCAGTCAGAACACTCCAAAAGATTCAGAATTACAGGTACTTGAGTAGCAGTAATCCACACTCTGACTTGCCCCTATAACTATTGCAAGTGTGCAGCTAAATTTTATTCAGATGCTGAATTGTATCTAAATGAGTGGCCCACTCAGCACACTTATGTGCAATAAACCCCAGCGATAAAGAATCAACATCAGTTTGGCACTTAAAAACACGGAATAAAAATCAGAGCTACTTTAGTATAGCTCTAAAATTTCTATATCCAAAATGGTTTCACTGTACTGACATCACTGCAGGTGTTCTGCATCTCCAGATCAAGCCTTAAGCACGTGAAATTCAGCAGGATCACGTCTTCTGAAGAGGTTTTTTACATTTATCCCAGGGCATAAGGAGAGGTGTTACAGCCACCACAGCTAATACCAGCAATTTGAACAACCCTCTTTGGCAAGCCAGAAATAAGATAATTGTTCAACACAGGCCGGCTCCTCTGAAATACTGGCAGCATTGCCTCTAATTATAGACATCTGTCATTGCTAGCCACTCAGTAGTAACCCTGACATCAATATACAACTATAACACCACACTGCCTGCAGGCACAGCAATGGGAGCCAGATCCGAGAGGCGGGCAATCATCTGCCTCAGCCAAACTATCTGTCAAGGGCTCCGAGCCACAAATAGCTCTTATGTTTTGTATCCTTAGGATAATATGTTGATTTATTTTAGACCCTCTAATATTTACAGTCTAGGCCATCCACTAAAATGCAGGAACAAACCCGATGGCTGATGGAGGCAGTTACTGCTCCAAACCACCAGCGAGGGCCACAGCTCACGACCCCCGGCTGGGGGAACCGGCACCCGTGCCCAAAGTGCCCTCCCCAAAAGCAGAGCCACGCGTTCCCGGCTGCAGGGCGCAGGTACGGCTATGCCCTCCTCAGCCCACGTTTCACCTACCAACCCGAAGGACTATTTTCAGTTTGAATCTGGAGAATATCTGTGCCAAAGCAAGCACAGAAAGTTCCCAGCGCCCCCCGTGTCAGTGCAGAAGGGAGAAGCTCTGCAGAATTATCTTCAACGTGCAGTTTTGAAACAGAAATTGCATTAATGCTATGAAGTGTGGTTACAGATTAAATACTTCTCCACTGCTTAGAGGCAGGCTGACATAATGCTGCTAACCAAGAAATATAGTTTCTTGAAATGTACAGGCAAACATGGATAATTCCTTTTTAATTCTAGGGTGAAAATCAGACTGAAAACCCCAGTCTCTATCTTTTTGTCTTCGTTTGAAAATCCATCTCAGAAAGGGGCAAAAAAGATTGTAGGTTTAAACTAATTAGGAATTAACTTCCTTACAATTATCTTAATTTGTTATTAACAAAACCAAGATTTCTTAGTATGATTCACAACAGCCTGTGCTGAAGAGAAACTATTAATTACTCGATAGACAGTTAGCTTTTAAGTGAGCTGCATTTTAAAAACCTCCTTTAAAATACAATTGCTAAATGCCTTACAGTGCTGTAATGTGAGACAGGTTCAAATCTTATTACTTCACTGAAATTAAAACCTAAGTTTTAATACTGTTCAAGTCGAACAATGATTCCACACTTTATTGCTTTTGAAATCCCTTGATGATCATGGGAAAAAATGCCCTCGAGAAAAAGAGACTCTGTTTTCGATAAACAGAAAATACAGTTTGCACTCTTAGCCTCTTTGTCATCACAAAAAAGGATTTAATGCCAATTCTTTAAAAAAAGACTTTTTTCGCAAAATGTGCACCTTGTGTGCCATTTGTAAAATCAGCTCACTTTCTTTTATTTATTACTGCAGCGCGGCAAGGCAATAAAGCAGCTACTGATAGCTAATAAATTACATGCCTTTTAAAACAATTCTCCAGCTACAAAAACTTGTAACTACAAAGGCTTACATTTACATGGTACATCGTGTGAAGTGTCTACATTTATGTTCTACTTAACCACATAAATAAAATCTGACCCTTTATTAAACAGACAAGCATGAACCAGGGGCTCCACGTGAGATTAAAGAAAAGGTAACTTTTTAAGGCTTTCCTACAGATTTATATAACTAAACATAAAATTTGCACCGGCAGTTCACGTGAAAGTATTTTTAAAATAAATTGCATTTTTAATTAATGCCCTTCAAGATACCTTCAGAAAAAAAGGTGAGCACCATTTTTCAATTATTGAATGATAAAACCGATTTATACCTGAATCTAAAAATTAAATAAGGTTTTCAATAATAATTGCAACATATTACTGTAATATAAAACCATAATTCTCCAGCACATACCATGCGAACCACAATTTGTATTTTTAATTAAACAAAGTATCGGTGCTTTGGGAAAGCATTTATTTCTTAAAACAGATTTAAAACAAAAAAACCCTGCAGTTTTATTTCATCATGCAGCTCTCCAAGAAATGCTTTAAATCAGATATATCTATTAATCTCATTGAACTGCCCTTAAATATGTTTGCTCCATGGCCAGCCCAGCCCTCACAGCTGATGGCACAGGGTGCTGAGGTGCACTGTCCTTGCCTTTCCATCTGCTTTATTTTTAGGCTGATGCATTCAACTATTTTCATAAATTTGTTCCTTACGATTTGATTGTCTCATAAATCATTGAGCATTGCGTTCCTTTTAATTGTCTCTATATCATCATGCAGCTAAAATTCAGATGTGTAGCTGTAACATTATTTCCTCCACTCACAATGATTTTTACAGCTTCTGAAGCTTTGGTTTTGCTTTGCTCACACAACTTTGCCTCTGTAGTTCCAAAATGGCAGCTCTTTAACTGAGCATGGAAACAGATCTGAACTCCCTGCTCATAAAACCATTTAAGACATTGCTGTTCCTTGTTGAGACAACACCCCTGACGTGTCGGTAGGGTATGGCAGGACCAGGAATTCCTCCCACAGCCCAGCACCCCCACAGCATCCATCACTCTGCACTGAGATGCTGTGGGGCACGTCCCTCACTCTGGCCAAGCACTGCTCCATGCACAGTGAGATGGGAAATAGTTTCCAGACGCTTTTCCACTCCTTTAATCCTAGGTTTACCTTGATAATATGTGTTTCCTTGTACTTTGCATCAGTTCGTAAAACACCAAGACAAAGACATTCCTTATCTAAAGCAGACAAAAACAAGGTTTAACAAACCAGGTGGCCAGGACAACAAACAAAGCAGAGCCTGTGGTTTCCTAATTCAGGTCAGTCTGTCTACTTGTGGGAACGAAATATTGGTGCAATTTTAAGATGGTCGAGAATAAGGAGGGAATGCAGCCTGGTGTGCCTGCACCAGGAGCGTCCTTTGAGGAACAGGAGCCCCCAAAGCGCCGCAGAGTGGAAAGAGAATTTAGTAGGACAGACCCTTAAAAACAACAGTTTGGTTCGAGAGGAGTTACAGATATTTTAAATACGAAAACACATAATGATACTCAGACACCAGAAATTCGTCAACTCTGAATTTCACCCAAGAATTCAAGCTAAAACACAGGACACTGAAATCAAGCAAGAGCTTAGGAAAAAGAAATTACCTGGTCTGACCTACGAGCACACAAGGTATTTGAGAGATATAATTTGAAGAGAAAGTTGTCAATTTTAAGCTTTTGCTGAAATTAAGCAACTAAAAACATAGCTGAAATTTGCCAGAGCATACTATAAGTCAAGAAATTCCAAACACAAATATGCTGTACAGATAAGACAGCAATAGATCCAACTCTGGATCACCAGCAGGGAGCAGAATTACAGTTACACGGGTATTTATCGAAAAGCTTACAAAAGTAATAAAAACTAATGAAACCAATCAATCAAAATTGGTCAAGAATCTTGATCAGTGATTATTCTCAGTAACACATGGGGAGCTTCAGACTGCAGCCGTTGAGGTTAAAAAGCCAGAAACAAAGGGGTGACACCCTGAAGTTGTACACAGAAAAACACAGCCTGCCTTGGCTCTGGCAGGAGGAACACAGACTGTCACCTGGCTAAGAGAGGAAAATGCAGGGCAAAGGAAATAAAGGCCCTCTCACCCCACAGCTGAGTGAGGCACAGCAGTGACACAGTGAGGATTGGGACTGAGGCACAGCAGGGAACACAGTGAGGACACAGGGGCTGAGGCTCAGCACTGAACACAGTGAGGACAGGACAGGGGCTGAGGCACAGCAGTGAACACAGTGAGGACAGAGGGGCTGAGGCACAGCAGTGACACAGTGAGGACAGGACAGGGGCTGAGGCACAGCAGTGAACACAGTGAGGACAGAGGGGCTGAGGCACAGCACTGAACACAGTGAGGATGGGGGCTGAGGCACAGCAGTGAACACAGTGAGGACAGAGGGGCTGAGGCACAGCAGGGAACACAGGACAGGTCAGGACAGGGGGCTGATGCTGAGGAGCCAAACAGGAGCTGCAGGTGCCCAGCCAGCAGCACCCACAGCAGCCCAGTGCCCTCCACACCCCCGGGCTCCCGCAGGACCCGCGTGGCAGCGAGGCCACAGCGCCTGCAGGTGCACCCAGGCCTCCTGTGCTGCCCTCCTTGCACAGCCTGACTGACAGTGACAGCCTTTAATCGTGCCCATGGCTCGTTCTGCTGACCCCTTTAGCAAACACGATGCTCTTGCCCGTGTAAAGGTGACAGATGCCGTCAGACACAGCTGCTCTCAGCTGAAGGACCTGAAGCACCTCGGAAGCCAAGTGAGCTGGAAGGGTGCTGCTGACTCATCCTTATCTTACAAGATATTGCAAAACTAAATTTTTAGTTCATATAGTTTAGTACACATATTGAGATGATTACGTTAATATCTAAATAACAATCTAAATGTTCCTGTTATTCAGCAGAAATTGGTTATTAAAGAAAATGCATAAACCAGAATGGACTGTTAAGAGCTCATTCAAAGATAGTCTATTGTATTAATGTTACTTAAATCATCAGATTCTGTGCACATTCTTATAAAATCTAAAATAATATCATTTTACATTGACTTACGTACTAAAGTTTTTACATATCTTGTGATCAGCCACATTATTGTGTAGAAGATATCTATACAAATCATTTAATACTTAAATTGATATAAAACCCTGCTTCAGAAATAAAACTTTTGTTCCCAGAAGACATCTTTCTCAATAGAGCTGCATGCCTCACAAAACAACTCGTCAGTACTGAGAATGCTCTGGAGAAATAATATGGAACCTTCCTCATGGCCTTCCTAACTGCAGTTCTTTTGATCCAAATTGATGCCAACTACCAACTCTTCCAACAAAGATGATACAGATGAAACCTGTGTGAAACACAACACTGAAATACTTGGGGTATTTTTCCCCTCCTTGCTTCAGAAGAAGGGCAAGTGGAAGAAGACAGAAAACCGTTTGCCTTCCTGTGATGTTTAACAGAAGTGCATTTAAGTCTGAAAAGTGTACTTCAGAAATTTATTCCTATATGTGAAACAGACCCATAACAGGACATTACTAACATTTTTGATTAGTCTGTAAGCACACAAAAGCAAATGTCCGAAAGATCTCCGCACAGTCTGATAAAAATAATTTTGTGAGGATGCACGTATCTAATGAAATATGAAGCACAGCCCAAATGCTGTTTGTTCTGCAAATTTGATTTCAGGATATGGAAAATGGTTATAGACAAGATAACAGTCTCCACTGCCCCAGCCTGCACACTGCCTGGGTGAGACAGCTTATCACTGCTCCTTCCTGTGCAGATGCACAGAGATGCACCAGTTGTTCTGCCTTCTACTAATCCAATTAGGTATGAAAATCACACCCTGCTACACCACGCACTGACGAAGACTAACACAAACCTGAACCAGATGCTCTGGAGAAAATGTGTATTTTCATTTTTGTTTTAACTAAAAGACACCTTTTCCTAAGAGGAAAAAGCCCCAAGCATTCCTGAGTTCAAGCGCTCCACAGACGAACCCAAGTTGTACAGCTTTAAATACTAAGGTTGCAACTCTATCATTTTTTGAACGCATAAGAAGCTAAGGAAGCCACGTGGCTCCCGGGGCATCTCTGGATACTATAAAAAGGAACATTCAACAATTAACAATGAATTAGCTCTTGACTTTGTTGTGTGAGAGAAACAGGGGTGTGACAGCTTTAGAACACCTGTGAACAAAAGCGACAGTTGGCCGCGAGGGGTTCCACGAAGTCAGCACAAAGTCTGTCAGTAATACTCACAGAATGTTTCTCCTTTCTCTCACCCAACTTCATATTCAGTGCTTTTGGCAAAATATGTTCAAACAAGAAGACTTTCCATACTATTATTTATTACCTATCTTCGCTCATCCGTTATCAACTAGAAGACAGCTACAGATATTTTTCTGGGATGAAAGTGCTGCTATGATGACTTGTATTCCTAAAGACTGCTGAAGGAAATTTATGGAATGTCTTAATTTAGCTACAGAATTTAAAATTTAAATTGAGAGGGGGAAATTTTTCTTTTTTGACCCAAAATAGACAAACACAGACTCTTCTCCTCGTTCCCCGAATGTGCTCGCGGAGCCAGCGCCGCGTTAGGACCGCGCCGCGCTGTGGCTGCGCAGCTCCCCGAGGGCACCCCGCGCCCCGGCAGGCGCACTTCCAGCGCTCGGAATGCCACGAGAGGGCTCACACGCTGGGATGGAGCCACACGCTGCGAGCCAGCACCGCAGTTCACAGAATCTGCACTAGTCCTTTACTAAAATTCTCTTACGCACAGAAAACATTGCTGCCAAATATGTTATTGGGCCATGGTTTAACTGAAATACAGACCGAAAATGGTCAACAATCGACTGCGCAGCTGGAGAGCTAAGTCAACACAGGATTTTCCTTGAACTACAAGCAGCTGCAGCCCTTGCTCTGGGTACACCAGGATTCACGATAAATGCGGGTCAGTCGGTGCCATGCTATGCCATGTCATACCACAATGGTATTATTTTAACTGCAGGTTTTATTGGGATGATCATATCCGGTAATTGCAGAAGTGCCAGAGCTGCAGTCTCTGAATGGCCTCATTAAGTGGGAAGCAGGAGAACTGACTCCCTCCTGCTCCCTCCTGCTCCCTCCGTGCCGTGCCACCAGCCGTGGGAGGAGGTGGCAGCGAGTCCTGCGCGGGTGCAGCCGCAGCTGCACAGGGCCTGCACCCAGAGCAGCTGCAGCACCAGCGCAGCTCTGGGACGAACATCAGCCTCCTCCTGCAGCGAGAACAGCAGGGAGATCTGGCTAAACAACAACCAACTGCAGGCAAAAGAAATAGATTATGTATGCGCTAGATACGTACAGCATATTTTTATTCCTGTCCACATTAAGCAGTGCTCCAAGACAGCGAACCCAACGGGAGTGAAATATATCCATCAATTATTAAAGAAATTGAGTGGAAAATATTTTGATGGCAAGTGATAGACTCTAAACATGTTTAATTTTAGAGCTAAAAACCAATACTACATATTTTAGGTAAAAATATTAGTTGACAATGCATCCCATTTGACTTAAAAATCAACTAAGTAAAAATTAACACATCAGCATGAGAGCAAAATTAACAGTCTATGGCAGATGAATCCTCTATTGCACCTGTCCTCCACTGTGCAAAAGAACATCAGCCTGCCACTGATTATTTCTTTTTGACATGATTTATCACCTACTATTCTTTAAACTTGATAAAGCAAATTAATCTTTGATTGCAGGAGCCACTGGAGGTTGTCATTAGTCATGTAGTTTGGTGAGGCTGCATGTGTTTCATTTACCAGTCACAAAGAAATGAAAGCCCAGCAGCCATCACTGCCTGCTTCAACTGCCTTCCTGACCCACCCAAGAGAAAAGACAACTGAATTCCAGACATGGGATATTAAGCACCTACTCCAGGACTGACCCACATAAACAGAACAGAGTATTTGCTTTTCCAGAAAGAATGCTGATGCCCTAAAACTGATATTCTTAAGAAGCAAATAAATTCTAATGAGCAACAATTTGACCTGATTAATATGTATTTCAAGCTAGAAGTCTACTGAGTTGTATCAATAATGTGATTTTATGTATTAAAAATGAAAATGGAACCTTAAATAATTGTATACTCATCCAGAAGACATATCAGAAAAATGTCAGCCAACTGAACAGACATGCACAAACTGAAAAAGCCCCTTAAATTTTGGCCAGGCCATGCCCATCAGCCCCGGGCTCTCCTGCCCAGCACGTTTCAGCTGTCTTTGCCACACCATTCTCAATCTCACCACAGCTTTCCGTGTCCAGCTCCCCCTGGGCCCACTGCTCCCCTTTGCTCAAACCCACCCTCCGCCTCTTCAGCTGGTGAGCGTGGGAGCACTGAAATGGGGAAAAATGCCGATCTGAGTGATGCTCCTGACAGGCTGCACAGCACGGCAGGGTCCCTCCGGGCCAAGGCCAGCTCTGGGACTCAGCTCCCAGCAGCAGAGCTGCCCGGGCCGGGGCATGGCCACGGGCAGTGCCCCCAGCACCCCCGGGCACCCCGCCAGGCCGGGGCTTTCGGGGTGCTGCGAGCCCAGGAGCCACCGTGAAACCCTGCATAGGGAGATGCTCCCCGGAGAGGGCCAGGAGCTGCTCCGGGAAACACATCCAGGAAGGAGCAGTGCTCAGCTCCGAGGAGCTGCTCCAAAGCACGGCGCTGTTTGGGATTCTGCTGTGACCCAGGGACGCTCAGCACAGCCTCTGGCACCATGGGGACACACAGACACCCCAGAGACAGCATCCCCGTGCTGGGCAGGAAACCGGGCACAGGCACACCTGAAACACTGTCCAGCTCATTAATGTATACACATTCAACAGAAACCCCAAACTAGCCCAGGGTCTGGCCCTCAACAGCTCTTCCATGTGAAAGCAGTTTATTAACTGGGGACACACAGAAGCTGCTACTTTTTAAGCCAATCTGAATTTTGATGAATAAACCCCACACAATTATGGGGCTATGATGTCTGACTTTCTCAAGGTATATATTCAGAAACAGTAAATGATATATTTAGAAATAATAAACATATTTCGAAATAGCACATCACAATGTGATGTGCTAGGAAGCTCATAGAGCCAGGAAAACAAAGGAACATCGTCAAACAACTCAGGGTGCTCCTAGTGTTGCCATTATTATTCGTATCAAAATTAATTATTGCTACTTCGTGTTGAAGAAATAGCTCAAGCTATTTTCTCAATGTCTATCTACAGCTTGAAAGTTAAAGATTTACAAATTGCTGTGAGGTGCTTAATTTGATGTATTAGTATATTTTTTTGTTTTTAAACTGAGTAATTTGGAAGTGTTTATATGACAATTACATTTCAGTACTAGAAACGCAATTTGTATTCTAAAATTAATAGTAACAAATACAGACAATAACTGCAGGAAAAAAATCCTCAGAAATATCACCACAGGAATCTCTGTAGATATTTGAGAAAGCAGAATAAAGAGAGTCATTGAACTGTGAATTATGAGTAGTAGTTTTCCATATACAAATGCTTTTTTTAAAAGTGAGAATCTCTACATTCAGTAGATTTTCCATTTTTTTTTAGTTGCATGGATAATTTTATGTTTATTTAACAGAAATACAAGTACAATAACTTACTATTCATATATAAATACACACTTATTGTTTGGCTCCATTGAGAAGCTATAAATTTCATCTATTGAACATTAGCTAAAAAAATTACATGTGTTTATCATCTGGATTATTCTCAGATTAATAGAGATAAATGACAAAACATAATCAGCACCAACTCTGCAACTTAATCATTGCATCTGAGCTATAGGAAACACTTAATTACTCTCATTTACTAGGTGCAATCTAATGAGGAGACATTAGCCAAATGAAAAGAATGCAGTACAAACAAACAAAATAGTTATACCATCATTAAAAAGAAACTCTGACAGTGCAGGTGACAGCGTATGCAGGATAAATTACCATAATGTCCTAAATGCTGAGCTGTCAGCATGCTAATGCCGGATCGGATACCCTGGGAATGTCGGCACTGGAGCTGTCAGAACCGGGATCATCAATCACCTCCCTGCACCGCTCTGCTCATTAGCGCAGCCTTCCCGGGCTCGGCAGCGAGGAAACCTCGGCTGGCACCCACCGAGAGCTGCTCCCACACCCCGTCTGACACCCACCGAGAGCTGCTCCCACACCCCGTCTGACACCCACCGAGAGCTGCTCCCACACCCCGTCTGACACCCACCGAGAGCTGCTCCCACACCCCG
>VZTG01000023.1:85862-153150 GCA_013397845.1 Melanocharis versteri
CGCTCCATCCCGGCTCCATCCCCGCTCCATCCCGGCTCCATCCCAGCTCCATCCCGGCTCCATCCCCGCTCCATCCCCGCTCCATCCCGGCTCCATCCCCGCTCCATCCCGGCTCCATTCCGGCTCCATCCCCGCTCCATCCCGGCTCCATCCCCGCAGTCCCGAGGGAGCTCCAAGCCCAGCGCATTGCAGGGCCTGCCTGCTGCACCAGGAACACGAGGAACGGCTTTAAATGCTTTTTGCCACTCTGTACTCAATACGGGTAATCAATTGAGATAAACTACGGAAAAAATTCCATTGGCTGCTATGTAATAACTCCAGTTTAATAATCATTGAACACAGTTGTAGCCAAAGTACTGCAGCCTTAAATCAAAGATCACTTCATATCACGAGGTCTTAAGGGACAATTTTGCCTAAGAGTACATGTGGCATGCTTAGATATTAGCATAAAACTACAGTCACTACAGTTATTTCCAATACAAAAGGTTCTCTACAAATCAAAATTAAATCCCCTTCACTTTATTCAGAGTAAATGGCTGCATAAGGATGCAAACAAATTAACTGAAAGCTTGAAAGTCAAGTTCTCAATTACTATTTAACAGCAACTTTACTATATTTGAATATAATTTACTGTATACTTAGCTGTTTTAAAATGGAATCCAATACTGTATAATAAAACCCCAAATAGCACAACAAATGATTTATGATGATGCAAATGTACAAATACTTGGGTCTGAATAGTGCTGTTTCTGGATATATTGCTAACTACTGTAGCAGCCTAACATCTAATAAATCATTCATGAAAAGCCAGAGTACACAATTTGCTGTACTACTGCTCAAAATCTGCCTGGCTCTGAAGGCCTGCTGACACAGACTTCAGGGCAGCTCTTACTCCCAGTTACTAAAAGTTGGGAACTCTCACTTAAATGAAGGTATTTCTATAGACACGGGGAAAGAGAGAAAACTGGAGAAGTTCTAATTAGCAGCCTTTGCAATTATGAAATAAAACCAGGAGTTCATCAGTTTAAATATTATCAAAAACACATAATTATTTTGCTGACCATCCATTAGTTAGTGACGTTCTGAAGTAGCACCACACCTCTATGTGTAAAGATATAAACATCTGCAGTACCAGAGAGAGACAGATCTATAACATCATTGTGTAACAATGATGAAGTGCTCTATGCAGAGTGTTCTATTTGCAGCAGTGATTCATGGTGCTGCGCAAAAAAACGCTGACACTCTGAGAAGATATTTTCCCGTAAAAGGTTGAAGTCCTTAAGCAGCAAAAAACACCAACGTCCATCATCTTTAAACTCTATTGATTTCTGGTGAAGATTTAAAAGGCTGTTTACTTATTTCCCATCATTTCTGTCGGAGCTGTAACAATTCTCTTCCCACTGAATAAACCTCTCATGATCCTCTTGGTGATTAAGGTCAGACAAAATGTCAAACTCCTAATGCTAAGTGCTTTCACATTAAAAATTAATACCAAATCACCAAGTAAAATCCAAACAAGAAGTCAGACATGTAAACAGAACACAATAAGGGCAATACTGACCATTACAAAAAAGAGCTGTAATGCATACATGAAAAAACACTTGGCAACAGGTAAGAGCGCATTCTTTCACTTTTGCATCTTTAACCCCCTCCCTTATCTCAAGAGTTATTGTACTGCGTTTGAGACAATCCTTTTAAAAATCCTTTTTCCATTAAAGCTCGCAGTCGCCTCCTCTATTTATCCCCAAATGCCATTTACTATATGACTGAAGTATTACAAGGATTGTTTTTATTTCATTCTGAACTTCATCCAGGAAGCGAGGATTATTTTTACAGCTGCTGCTGAATACAAAGCCAGTATACAGGTAACAAAAAGACATCCTAAGGACCCTCTGAATCAAACTCAAACTTATTGCTAATTATCTATGCAGCATTTTAAACCATCGAATATATTCATACATGAACAGAGGAATGCAGAACACAGCCCTGAAAGAGGCTTCCCAGGGCTTTTTAGCCAGACTGCTGCTGCTTCAGGCAACCAGACCGTATCACTTCATTCATAAACTTCCCAAGTACAATCCTAAAACTAACTACTTTCTTCAGCCTTTTAAACAGTTACTCATATCCTGAGGGAAAGCATGAAACCATCAAGTGTAGAACCAAACCTGTAGGGTTTGGAAACCCGCAAGTAACTATAGAGTAAACCACGATGGTAGATGTTAAATAAAATACCAAGACAGCCAAGTGTAAACACAGGTGTGGTGCAACTACAGAACTTCTTCCAGCAGGTTACCTTTAAAGTTTTGGCCCACCTTGCCAATTGACCTACAAAAGATTGCTCTAGTTTAGAATGCATGAACATAAACAAGAGATTCACAGGTGTCCGGGTGAGGAAAGAATCTCCTTATACTGTCTGGGCTCTGAAAGGCCAGTTCAAGGCCAGCTGTCAGAGCTGTGCCACCTGCACAGAAAGGTCAAAGGTACTGCGCTGAGAGGTGCCAGGAGGTGTGGCAGGAACCAGGATGAGGGTTCTGTGATGGGCTTTAATATCAAGCTAGGAATATTAACAAAATGCAGTCAGTTTCCACCACAGATCATAAAAAACCCACAAAATGCAGTAAAACCAAAGTTGTTACTCTTCTAATTAATAACTATCTGCTTAGCTTTCAAATCAAAATTACTACAAGAGGATTAGGAACTGTTTGTTTTATGCAAACTTTTTCTTTTTTTCTTGAGTTTTACCTTGCTCCCACAAGACTTTGATGGGAGTCTTGAGAAGGGTCCAGGAAGGACCTTGACTAAAATACATACACAAGTTATTTGGTTTGTCGAGCAGACAGGAAATCGAGGACAAACTGTTAGCCAGGCCCATGGCCCAGCAGTGCTGTAACAGAGAGAGCAAGGAATGCAGAGAACCCTCCTGCATTGGTTCCATGAAATATTGAATGAGAAATTTACTGTTCCCATAAAATACTCCTTGGGAATCACAATGAGCAACACAACTCCTCCTAAGAGTGTGTTGAAACTCTAGCTTAAACTATCAGAATAAAAATATTAAATAATCACCACTACTTTTGCCATACATTGTAGTGGAATGTTAATGACCACCAACACGAAATGTGGTACGTGGCTGTCTAACGATGCCCAGCGTGTTTGGGTACCAATAGAGATCACAAAGATTCAGCACGAATCACACCACGGGAATGTGTCACTCTGAAGTGAAACACGCCAGTGAAGTGGAACCGTGGTACTGAACAGCACACAGCCTCAGTGAAGCACATTACACCCATCTCTGCATATCACAACTCCAAAACTTGGCCTAAAAATTGTGCTTACCCTTGCTTTAAGATTAGACATTATAAATGTTTAATATCACTTTAACACAAATTATTTTCATGCTTTATCTTAAGCATTTTAAATATTTCAAGATCACTTCCTATGTTCATTTGTATACTGTTTAATATTTCCTAAATACTCCAATTCAGATACCAACATGTAAATGTTTTAGGATAAGCCCTGCATTTCTGATCCAACTAAAATTTTTTCTGTGCCCTGTACTTGTTTTCTTCTATATTAAAAATCACTAACTACCTTGAATCATAAAGCTTTGCAAAAAGTCAAAGAATCCTTTTTTCCCGCCTGTAAGGCAAAAATTTGTATACAAAGGTTTCTGGGTTGTTTATTTCAGAACAAGTAAAATTGCCTAATGAAATAATGATTTGTAAAGGAAAATATTATAGTTTACCAAACAAAAGAATTATTATTGCTAAGAATCTTTAAAATAACACATTTAGTTGGAACTGCCACACAATCTTGCTACAGTCTTTTCTGTGATGTCCTTGCCACAATCAGTCAGGAGAGTGGTTATGATCCCTGCCTCAAGATCACTGGATTTTATCTCTAAATCGATGAGCAGTAAATATCAACATTCACGATGCCCCCCTGCACCCCAGGCAGGAACACCTGTCTGTACAGAGCTGCTCTCGGTGAATCTGGCACCTGGATTTGGTTTGGTGGCCACGTGGCCTCCCTGCTGCTCTGCTGAGCCACAGCAGCCAGAGGGACCTCAAGGCACTTGTAGGACTCTCACTGACTTTAATGAGATTTAACTGATAAAGTTTGATATGTAAATAGTGTCCAGGGACTTGCTCGACTTGACTGTTTATTTTCATCAACCGGCAATACTCCAAAGACTACTGCATGTTCTTGCTGTCCTGCTCCCCAAATGCTCATGAGACCCACAGAGCCACTCCAGTGAGGCTCCCAGAGCCACTCCAGGGAGCAGTGCAGGACACCCAGGGTGCAGGACACCCATGAGGCTCCCAGAGCCACTCCAGGCAGCAGTGCAGGACACCCGCACGGAGCCCGGGCTCTGCTGGCCTGACAGACAGCAGTAACGAGCAGCACAGTGCTCATGCCTCAGAGAGAGCTCCTGGACACGTTAATTGAGAGCAGCAGAGGTTCTGCCTGCTGCTGCTCCTGCTCCCAAGCTTTGCCCAACGTGCAGCAGGCTCCTGTCACCCTCACAGGTGTGCCAGCTCAGCCTCACGGCACCAATTCGTGTCACAAAGCTCCACGTCCCCACGCCAGAGCACACCTACAACCAGTGACTGTACAGACAAAATAAAAGATGTTCCTTATTTCCTCCCTGCATTTTCAGCTACCTATAGTTCCCTACACTGAGGAAAACTAAAGTAACAAATTGTCAAAATGAAAACTTCACGTGTGAGAAGAAACAATAAACCAGATTAATTTCCGGGTTTATAAATCCAAGATTAATCATGAATGAATATAATTAAGAACACCCAAATTACTCTTCACTAATGTCTTGCTTTCCACACTCACTCAGCTTCAAACAACAGCCCTCTCATGTACATTTTATATTAAAATCTTGTAAAGCTTCTACAGATGTTTTGAAAAATTTTTTTAAAGAAAAGAGAAAATTATTTACCTTAAATTAACCAAAAGCCTTTAAGACCAGCTCTTCTTAGTCTGAACGTGCAGACTTTCATCTGCTAACACAATTATGTGCTTAACCTCTGAAAGAGTGAAATGTGACTATATTTGTGGTTTGTATTACCCATGGACAATCTAATGGTCCGGAATCCCACTAAGTTATGTCACTCAATGATTCATGTCTAGTTTCACTCCATCTCTGAGGAAAAGAAAGGTTTCTTCCTTCACCTGACAAATATTTCAGAGTCTCGAACCATATGAACTTCTCTGAAACTGTATTTTTGAGAAAAAGTTATTCTTCCTCACATATAAAAATCTTCCTATGTCAAAAATTTCTTTGTCATTTGTATATTTCTATAATAGAAATGTATTTTTAAGAGAAGAGTGCATTATGAGCATTACAAAACTGTTAAAACTGTTTAAGTTATATATTCTAATTAGTTTGGCAGAGCTAATACAAATTATGTTTACAGACTAACAATAATAAAATTGAAGTACTAGTTAAATATGTAAAATAATTAAAGGAATCATTTTTAGCCTGGCATAATTACCTAATCCACTTTACAAGCACTTATTAAAATGAATTTACATGTTATATTCCATAGGTAGTTACACAATAGTGTTTATACAGGAAAAATATAATGAACCAAACTCTTTGTATCCAGCTCTCCACAATTAAAACGAAGACTCCCCAAGTAATATCAATCTAGGAGAGACTAATTAAGTTTGGTTTGATAACCATTCATTTCTTCTATTGCCTCTGAGCAAATTGTTTATTAGAGAAAGTTATTTTACACAAATCAAATCAAACTGGGTAAACCATTATATTTGAGAGAAACCTTAGCCATCAGTCAATTAATCCATCATTTTCTCCAGACACTTTTGTTTAACGAGCAGATCATATTATCAACAATTTAGATATCCTATGATTCAATTATGACAGAAAATTTATTGACAGCTTCTCTAATACTTTTGTTATGAATAAATATTAAATGGTCTCCACTTTTGATGAGCAAACCAAATGCAATCATGTGTTAAATCTAATAGTCAAAACCTGAGTGATACTTCCAAATCAAGTGTTTATAAAAATATTTTAAACCAAAATAATTTATATTATTGAAAAGAGAAATCAAACATACCTCATAATTTCTGAGAAATTAGCAAATTACCTGATTTCTACTGATTAAATGAGAACACATATATATAAATATTACCAAATATGCATGAAGAGATTTAACACAAATAAAAATGAGTGGCTTCATGCAGCACTCTAGAATACATAAGGCATTATTATGTAAAAATGGTATGTACACATCATAAATTTAGAGACACTTTCTGCAACTGCATGAAAGATCTGCCTAAGAGTTAATAGAAATATATTCTTCAAACCTAACAGATAAACATATTTGCTGTTGGTAATCATGCCTATTAAAAACCCAGCTGGTGAGATGTTTATAATTACAGCTGTGTCAAACTCAGGAAAAGAACGTTGCCCAACAATGATTACTCCAGAACACTCAGACTCCTGACAGACATCTCTGAAGAAATCAGAACTGACTCACTGAGCCCTGAACAAACCAATTCTTGATGAAAGGACAAAGGGGAAGCTCTCTCCAAACCAGCGCCCATCATGGAGATAACGGAATCACAAACTTCTACTGACACATTACAGCACCATTATCACTTCAAAGGGCTTTTCCTGGAGCCAAGGAAGTTCTTGTCTAACGAGGGGAGCTGCAGGAGGGTTCCCAGGACAGTGTGTCCCACGAGAGAGGCGCTCACAGCAAACTCAGACAAAAGCCCCTCGAGTTCTCCAGGTCTGACACATTCTACTCACCAGAAGCAGGATTTGTGTCTAGATTGCATATCAGCAATATGTTTTGATCATTTCCCAACCTGAAATGCTCTTATTGTGTATATCCTAGTTTAAAATATAGTAATACATGTGTATTGTCAAACAACTATAAAATACAACAGAACAATAATTTCCTCCCCTGTCCTTACCTCCAATTTGGACTGGTGCATAATGATGTGTTGTGGTTTATGGACGTTGCCTCTACTTTCAGAACTGAAATGAAATGTGAATTCATGCCAAATGGAAGCTAAAGAAAGGTCAAATGTACTTTATTAGAAAGCATGTCTTTCCAAAACCCGTGGCAAAAGTGAATGCACATCAAGTTGCTCACTGCCTCTCAGTAATTGCATACTCTACCCTGATGGTTTCACTAGTCCCCATTAAGAACTCCAGAAGCTTTCATGCAAAAAAAAATGAAATATCACTATTATTAAAACTGGAATCGTCAGGTACATAGCAGTACATCAACTTACAGAAATTTTTTAACAACTTACAGAAGTTTTAACACTGTCTGTTACCTTTTTCAGCAATCTCTGTCTCTAGATATCCTTCAGAAACTCTGAATGTTTCCATTACTCCTCAGCCTGACTGACTCCCCACCCTGGGCAGAAAAAATCCTGTTAGGGAACATCTTAAATTCTGTGCACAAAAACCTCACCAAACCAAACTAAACCAAAAAATCCCTCAAGGACGAGTGATCTCATATGTCCCTTCAGTTTCACCAAAGACAAACACCACAGGAATTCACTGTGAAAGAAGCAGGAGGATATCAGGGCGAGCAAGCGGCGAGCGAAAGGTGTGAGCAAGGGTGTGGGAGTGGAGGTGGGACAGAGAAAGTTCGTGAGTGGGCTTGAGATACAGAACTGCCTTTGGAGCTGCAGGCCCCTTCCTACAGAGTCTTTGGGACTAACACTGGGTGACTATGGGCCTCACTCCAAAATTTAGAAAATTGAAGTAATTCAGTTTTGTACAATACATTTATTTTCTGTAGCTGGAGAAAGTAACACCTTGAATATATCCTGTGCATACTGGTGTCGTACTGTGAAGCCCCTGGTTCTGCCACAAGAGATCGCTAAATTCCCCAAGTCCAAATTCAGTGTGTGCTCTCATCTTTTAAAATGAAGGTATCATGAATCCTTTCACTATAGCTCCCGAAATTCCTAACGTATACTTTGCTCTGTGTGTTTGGAGAATTTAAATCACATTTAGCAGCTGACGTCTGTCGATGCAGTTTTTCCTCCCTGCCTCAGTCCAGAACAAAACCGATGTGTGCAGAGCTACGGCCGTGCTCCCCTCCACCCCAGCACCTCGCCAGCCACACCACTCCCCCAGAGCTGTAAATCCCCCTCTGGAGCTGAAAGGTGCAGCGCAGCTCCTGTGTTTTAAACGCTTAAATATAAAACAAGGCCTGCGTGGAACACAAGAAGTGTATGATTCATGAAATAAGGAAACAGTAACTCGATCATAACAAATATATTTGACCTTTAAAGCAGTAACAACAAACATTAAAAACACTCAAGCTTTCCTTTGCTGCCAAGTTTATTTTCCTCATAAGTTGTGCCCCATTATGCTACAATAATCCTTCATTACTCCAGCCCAATAATGCACAGTCTATCGTCTACCTATAGTTGTCTGGTGTCTATTTAGTTTTATAGCAAGCAAGCAATTTGAGAATATGGTAATAAAGCCTCAATCACAGTAATGATGTATGATGGGCTGTAATTTCTGTGTGCTAATGGTTTACAAACAGTATCCCAATGATGACGGGAATCTCATTGATTCATTATATGAGTGCAATAATACCAAAATAACTTACTATAGATCACTGTTTACTCATGCACATACTGATAACAACCTCTATATATTTCTATATACAGATATATAGAAATAAAATTAGTATTAGTCTTTCCACATAAAAGTTCACACACGGCACAAAACATTTTGTGTTGAGTTCCCTAAATCAATGTTTAAAGTTGAAATTACTGCATCGAACGGGTTCTTTGAAAAGCAACTCATTGATTTTAATCTGCTTGAAGCAATCAATTACTCCCTGTCCTCTTTATTCCAAACTGTAATGAAAACTAAACTGCGTTGTCTTGAAAACTAAATGTGAAGATGATCATAAACAGAATTTAAACTCCATGGATTATTCATATCCACCCATTTAGATTTGCCATTTCCATTATGAGTACATTTGCCATGAGCATTTAATGGACATCTAAAAGGGAATTCATTAAAGCAGGAGCTGTTGGCAGCACTTATGGGCTTCAGACTGCTTTATGTTTGCCTTTAATAGCTCACTATTATAAAAGTGATATATTGTGTTCATCCCATTAGTAGTTTGCAGAAAGGTCTGTAAGACATAACAAATCCTTTTGAGTATTGTCAGAATCAAAACTAAATCACAGGGTATTTTTTTTCAAGCGGCATATTATGACCCCAACAAGGTACCATTTTAGGTCATCTAAATTTTGATGATCTTAGCCAAGGAAGAATTTAATGGCCCTATATACAGTTTGTTCTTTTTCTTAATGAAACACACATGAATTATTAATGCCGTCTCAAATGCACGTATTTTTAAAAATCTGTCATAACTATTGAGGTTAAGCATGCTTAAAAATGAAACATGTATTTCTCAAAAATATCTTTTCCCTTGTTTTGGGTGAAAGTAGTGTCCAGGCAAGCAGGAAGCCTAATGCCACCAACGTGTGTGTGGAAACTGCAGAGCAAGCAGCCTTCACCCACCTGCTCCCCCTCCCCCTGGCCCTGCAGAGGTGAGCAGGAAAGATGTATTTGCACAAGTATTTGCTTACTGGCACAGCAGGAGAGCAAAAGGCAAACTAAAACAAAGTTGAACTGCCAAAAGTAATCCAAGGCTGGCAATAGAAACACCTCCCCACACCACAGATCAGTCCCACTTGACAGGTTTATGCACCTCTAGAAATAACTTCGTATCATTCACCATCTAAGCATTCATGGTGGCAGCCTGGAAGTGTTTCTGCGATTAAACCTTTATACAGCACCAAACGAACAGGTATTTGATTGCTCACTGCACGCTCAGCAGGAGCACTCCCACCCAGTCCATCACACAGCACAGCCCTGCTGGTTTCCTTGTGCTCCCTCTGCTGACCCTCTGCCTCTCACACAGCCCCTGCTTCCCCACGGATGCGACTGATTGATTATTTATCTGTGAAGGAAACAGTGGATTTCACAACATGTCCAACTAAAACTCTTTTATAAAAAGGATCGCCACAATTACTAATAAATATGAATCATTAGATTTACTTTGCAAAGTATGAATTTCCTTAAAATCCCAGTAGTTCAGGAGACCACCTTTTCTCCTTAGGTTCCAAGGGTACTGGCAGCTTTACGAAGCAGTTCTGGTACTGCACGAAATTCAGCCACGGTGCCAGGACACCCAGAAATAACTTCTGGGGGGGCTGTATAAATAATTTCGGCACGGGGCTGTATAAACCGAAGGCAGCTGCAAAGCCTGTGCAGTTAGAACAATACCTTGAAGACCTTCTAGCCTAAGCAGTTTGGCCTTGAAAAAATAAACTAATGCCAACAGCTTGAAAGCTTCTGAAGAATCAGACTTCTTCAAAATATCTGTACGAGCCCTACTGTAGATTCCTAAAGAGAAGCTGTTCATCTCCCATGGCTCACCTTGATTGGATGGAAAACACACCTAACAGCTCTTTTTCTGACAGATGTACTTATGATGTGTTATTTTGCATATTTTTTCTCTTTGAATTACACAAATATGCAATAAGCAATTCCATAATTAAGTTTAACTTGAATCATAAAAATTGCTGTAGTCTAATATTAAAGAATTATTCACTCTGCTCTGAACTGATGGTTAATTTACTTACTGCAAGGTCTGTTAAATTAATTCATTAAGTTACTTAAATAATGAGGATACAAGGCCAACATACAGCAACATACCCAATATATTTTAGATGAGTAAGTCATAAGTTAGCCTGGGTTGCTGGGCTTGTTTCTTCCCCAAGATGCCCTACTTGCTCCTTATTCCTTCTTGCTAAGTTGGTTTGGGAGATGCAGCACAAGTGAAAAGGTCCAGCAGTTAGAGGTTACTCAGAGAAAAGAATCTGCTTGAGGGGAAATATATAAATTTTAAAACAAAGAACATAATCAACATAAAAAATACAAACAATCTAATAAATACAAAGCCATATTTAGTGATGTGCCAGCAAACATAAACAGTGTCAGAACAACCAAGTCCAGCCATCAAAGACAGAGCAGAGACTGGAAAGTCACAAAGCAGACACGCGTGAAAGCTGAATCCAAAACAACTTCCGTAAAGCACAAAGAGGAATTATATTAGGTATCTATTAGGTATATCTGTACCAGAAAAAAAATCACTAAGCAGTGTAATAGTTCCTCCGTCCTAGAAAAATTTGAAATGCACTTGCATTCAAAATAAGACGTAAAATGCTGAAAGACTGATTCTCTTAACATTTACTCCCAAACAGCATTCCCTAACTATCCATTACTGAGACAGGTAACCAAATTAACCAAAGTAGAAGCTATCGCTCACATGCCAAGGAAATACAACAGAAAATTCATTTACACAAGCACTTAAAAGTCTATTACTACCATGCATATTTTGCATATATAACAAAATGTAGCAAATTACAGATGCAAACATCTCCACATGTGTGGAATTACTGACAGGTAACTTAGACCAGTTTTGCAAATGAACTATCCACCTAATTTCAGAGGCAATTTCACATTCTTCTGTCAGCAGAAACACTAGAATTTCTCAGAAAGCAAATCAATGCACAAACTCAACCTCATTCCTCTTTAAAACACACCTGTGATATTATTAGGAAAGTCTTTTCCTTGTCTTCTAAGCATGCAACAGGTTTTTATGTGGTTAAATTGCTATACTAAATTGTCTGAAATGTAACTCTGAGAAAAGTGAATCCTATTCGCAGCATTTGGGGACACACTGTACCACTATTTTATCAGCATTTTGTTCTCACCACAGCTTCTCTCTCCTCCTGCCACCAGCTCAGTTCATTCTGGGCATTTGCTATTAGAAAAATTCTCACATCACAAACTATACTCACATCCAAATAACTCAATAATATATTTGCCAAACACTTAAATCATCAATAATTTGGAGTGGAAGTAGGATTAGATTTTAAGTCTGCAAGTGATGGAATCAATTCTGAAATGTTTAAATATTAGTTTACAAATACTGCTTATAGCTTAATAGCATCATAGACGTAACTTCACACAGATATTGGCTCTAGACAGTAATTATATCCTCAGCCTAATGTTGCAGTTAATGGACATACACATTTCAGTGATAATTGCAATCCCTGAACATGATAATGTGCCTTTATTAGCAGCTACAAAATAAAGCTCAGCTACAGCCAAGTGAAGAACTGAACTGTGCTTATTATTTATGTCTAGTGTTGCCTGATTCGTGTTATAAAATTCTAAAATAAAATAGTGTGGCACTTAAACCAGTGCTTGAATTGCAAACATGTGATTAAAGAATATCTCTGTAATGATTCGTGCAGGTTTAGTTGTCATTGGCAAGGAGTCCAAAGGTAATGAGTTGATGCAATCCTAGTGTGACAGAACAGCAAACACACTGCACTTCCGGGGGGAAAAAGAAAAGGAGGTTTTAAGGACTCAAATATTTTAAACATCATTGTAAGAGAAGGAGGAAGGCAGGAGTATATCATGTAAGATTTGAGAAAAGAGAAAGCAGAATAAAAATTTCCCAAGCAAATGCAGAAGGGAACCATGCTGTATAGTCCAGGAAGAAAAGCATCAATTCGCACATAAAACAACAAAAAAAGACGGAATTGAGGATGTGTAAAATGAACAATACTTTACAACTCAGCCTAACGAGGAACCCAGTGTTTATGGTTCCACAAAGTTCTGAGTGTTTGCCTCTATGTCCTGATGGTGTGTTTGCTGTACAGAATCCCCAGGTAACGGAGAAATTCAATAAAGAAATTTCCAAAAGCACAGACATTGTGATTTAAAGTTTGCCAAGGTTTTGTTACTAAGAACTACTTATTTTGACTTCTGTACTAGCGCTTACCTTCTATTTAATTCAGCACGGGCTGTTAAGTGAATTTGGGTTTTTCACGAGCAGCACTGCTCTGTGCTCCCCTGCCAGCCCCCAGCTGGACCAGCACAAACCTGCAGGGTCTGACAAAGCGCAGCAGCCACGCTCAGGCTGCTCCTCCCTGCACACACCCACAGGAAAAGGCTCGGGTGCCTCCGGAGAGGAGCTGTGCCACAGCTGCTGCAGCTTCCCACCGGCACCAGGGGACCCCAGACCCCCCAAAGCCAATCCCGACCTTCTTCTCCTATGTGAACTGCAGGGAGATTGGATGAGAACAGTGTGGGAGCTAGGAAACGAAGCAAAAATGAGATTTGGTCCAGTGAAGGGAAAAATACCAGTGACAATATTTTTGTTCTGAAACAACCATTTTTTATTCTTCCTAGAATATGCCACAGAAATAAGTTGTATCCAATGCTCACTGCGATATTTCCTTAACAAACTCTAAATGTTAAACTTAAATGAGAGACATTTCATGCAATCTGAAATATATTCAGTTCAATTAAAAATAATTGATGCATAGTGAAATAATTCTTCCCAAAGCTGCTGTAAGATCTTCAAAAAATAAAGCTACTTAATAATTTTCATCTCCTACAGGCTAGAGAGAAGCATTATTGCATATTAAAAATTGGAGTGTGGTTTTCCCAGAGGTAAAAGAAAGTTATTAAAACAACCTATTTATTGTTGATATAACTATCCATTTGTGCTACACAAAAAGTAACAATTTCAGTACATTAAAAGAAAAGCTAATTAAGGCATAATTAGTATTTTCTATGTTTTGATAATTAAGGGTTAGTTGGCTATTTCTTTTCAAATTTCTATTTGAGGTAACCCCAACCATGTCTATAATGAGCAGCTAACAGTATTGAATCCCTGATGGCTGAGGAGTTTAGTGACCACTACTACATTACTTTCATTTATCACTGCCTCTTTACGTACAAATTAAAGTAGCCCTGTAGCTATGTTGATCTACTTTATATCAATTTCTTCATCCATATCAGCTGAATATGTATGGCATTAACCTCATTTACTAGTTTGGAAAAGCTGAATTAAAATGAGATCTAATTTCTAGTGCACAGAACAATTTCAAAACTGCCTGCTAATTCCCAGCACCTGTCAGTGTTGGATCTTCACCTCCTGGTAATGAAATAAAACAGTGTATGTATTTTACAGCCAGGAAAGGATAATCATTCATAAGGGTTAGGATATCATTAATCATGGAGATGCCAGGGCCCAGAGCCTTTGCTGAGCCACTCACAGCTCGACCCCTCCACCTGCAAGGATCCAACTGGAGGCAGTGGGACTGCTGCAGATCTCTGGGCTCGTATCGCACAGGGGAGAAGCGGTCACACGCTGCACAGTAAGTGTATTTCTCTTTTTTGCTAGGTCATGCTTTGTGTCTACAGGCAATGTAATCAAAGAAATATACATATACTGAAGAAATCTCAAAATAACAAGTCAAGAGAACAGCCGCTCCAGGTGAGAGGACAAGCCTGTGTTCAGCACTTAGGTGACGCCTGGCTATGTACACCTCTGGCTTTCAGCTGCTGCAAACACCATCCAGTAAGAAAACTCTATTTTCCTCCTCTCCTCTAAACACACAGAAGTTTAAATTCTAAACCCTTGAGGTACTTTTTTATGATAACACAGATCTGCCAAGTCTATAATTTAAAAGCTTTAAAAACACATAGAGATGCAATCCTAGATGTTAACACAGCTCTTTATACTGAGCACATGAGCAAACAGAATACCTGCAGTGTGCAGTGAGAAATGCGCTTTGCATCCTCCCAGCCCACTTTGTAATCACGCTTCAACTTGTAACGGGAAAGGCTCTTCAAAAGCAATTAATGCATACTCCTGCTTCCTTCTTGCCTTTCCCCTGCCCTGGACTGAACCCAGCCCGGATTCCCAGCCTGGGACCGACACCCCTCCGGTGCCAGGGGATGGCTGCATCTCTCCTGTGTGAGCTGGCTGCTCCCCAGAACCACTGCAGCCAGGATTCTCCTGCTCTCCGACCTTGCGTCCCATCACTGCTACCCACAGCGGGGCAAAATAAGAGCACGGCTCTCTGGAACAGCCCAGTGCCAGGGATCTTCACTTCCAGAGCGCTCCCTCAAACTGCAGCACCCGGGATGGATCAACCACCCCAGGACTCCTCTGGACCCATCCAGGGCTACCCCCGGGTGAGAAAGACCCGAGCGGGGAGCCGTTAATCGCTTCACAGCGAAGAGCTTGCCTAAACGCATTTTAATAAAAAAACTCCTTTTTTAGCAGGCAAAACCAACACCGCCCTTGTACACGCGGCTGTCTGGTTACGGGTACGGTGACATTTACAGATCGCTGAGCTCGTCCCAGCAGAGCTCCGGCCCAACAGCGCCGCGCGCTGGGCTGGGCTGGGCTGGGCCGGGCTGGGCCGGGATCGGCNGGGCACGGCTCAGGAACGGGAGCAGCACCGAGCCGCCCGCACCGCCGGCACCCGGAAACCACAGCAATCTCCTCATGGGCGCCTTCCTCACTGCACCGACCACTGAATCCTTCTGTTTTCAATCACAAAATAGCTAACGACGAAAAGCATCCCCCCCCAGAAAATAAGAGGCAAAGGAGCTAACAATAAAAATAACTTTCTGTCTCTATGCATAGACTTTTCAAGAACACACTTCTAGAATAACTCTTAACGCAACCTCAAGAGAAAAATCTTAAACCAAAGCGTTCTTTTTGTTACAATCACTGTGACAACGTACATGTGGAAACTGAACTGTTGGAAGTGTATGAAGCCTCCTCGGTGTTAAACTTGTTCCAAGTTAACGATTCTAAGTGAGCTGAAGAAATTCCAGTAACTCCCTTCGCTCAGCTGCATTTTTTTGGATGTGTTAATCGGCAAGACTGACCAGTTTTATTGACCCTTGGCAGTGTCTAATGGCCAGTTAGGGGCAGTCACAGCCAAACCCTGCCCATCCCACGGGCTGCTGATCCAGCCTGTCCCAGGAGAATCGGGAATAGCTGCACATTGAACCGCTCCAGGGAAGGCTACAAACCCCTCCTGGTGCTTTTTACCCCCTCCAAGGGCAAATGTCTGCTGTGCTCGGCAGCACTGCCTTTCCAAACAACTTTCTTCCTACTGCCTCGCCAGCATCCAAACCAGGAATATGCCACAAAACGGTGACCCTATGAAAACTAAGTCATGCCAGCATTAAAACAAAATACGTACTGATACAATTGATAGACCAATATTAACAGTCCCGTACAGGACAGAGAATCCAGTCCAGTATTCAACAGAAATTTAACACGTATATATTCATTCAAAGCTCTGTCTGTTCCAAAAGACAGTATCTTGATGTATTATTTTTGTACTGGGATGGTTATGGCACTAAAAGTGTATTCCAGCATCATGGAAGAAATCTCCAAGGCTTTGCTCTCCTTCCTCAGACAGCAAGTCTCAGTGGGCTGGTTAACAAGAATGCATTCATTTACCTAGCCAATTCTCTTTTTCTGTAATGAGTTTGCTTTTATTACATGCACATGCTTAGGAATATGAGTTAATTAATGAATGAAATGTGTATATTTATATAGAAGGCTTGTTCTACATTTTCATCAGACTCTTCACTGTTCTCTAACCATTTTCTGTTTGTATGCAAGCATACAAGCAAACAGAATCATTACAACATGGCTGAAGCATGCAAAATTTCCATTATCCTTCTGTAAATAAAACAATCCCAGCAATCCTGAATATTTATATAAATGTGTATTAACTTAGTCATCTGACGTATGTCTGACTTTCCTGCTTCCAAGTGGGAGCCTGCTTGTTGCCTGTTTGCAGAGAGCTGCCAGCAGGCCCGTATATGAGGATTTGCAGCCGTGGGGGCAGCGTGCCATCTGCTGCTCTCGGAGCTGCTACAGCAGCACAGGCACCCAGTGCTGCCTTCTGCTGCCTCGGAGCTGCACACTGCACCCAACAGCCCAGCCTGCCTGGCTGCAAATGTTTACAGGAGCGCCCAAACATGGAGCTCAGGTGCCTTCACAGCTTTGTTAGAAGAGCTGGCAGACACTGTGCTCCAGACCATGGGAATCTATCCACGCAGGTGAGAGGCTGCTGTAGCAGGCCTGCTAGAACAAAGCAAAAATTGGACTGCAAACTAAAGGATACTGGTAGATAATGTAATCAAACCACTGAAAACAAAATCACTTTGAAAGTGTATTTGCAATGAACTCTAGGGGTCAAGACTGGGGCTGAAATTCGGGAACATCCCTTGAACAGTTACACACCAGGAGAGCCTTGCAGGACTCCCCCTGTCCCAGCCTGGTTCCGCACAGGCACATGCCGTGGGCAAAGGCAGTGTATGAAAGATGATTTATCACCAGTTTGATTCATGTCCACTGATGGGGTGGGGGGAAAACAGAAACAATAAACCAACACACAACTGTTTTCTTAAATTCACCCTCCAGTGTTTCCCCATGTCCTTTCAGTACAGGTCATTTCTTTCTGTTCCAAGTGCTCTCCAACAAATCCAGTTGGAAACATCAGCCAGCATTTTCCTCAGTAATTAACCATTTAAGCCTCCCCATACAGTGCAGTGGCAGAGCCAGGCTTGTGGTCACTCACAGCACATTGCTGAGCTGGCAAAGGGTCAGCTTGGACATCTTTCCTACTGATGACGGAGCTCCAGGTGATTAAATATAAATAATGCACTGCCCACTTTCCCTGCTGCTTCACCCACACACAAATGCTTCCTCCAGCTCTCTCTAAGGATGGGCATGAAAAGCTTGGGGTACAGTCTCCTACCCAACCCCTCCCAGCATACTGCACATACACTGCACATTGATGGGCTTCTCCAGGCAGTTACACCCCCAGCAGGCAGGACAACAGGCGGAACAGAAACCCTCAACATCGGAAAAAGGGAGAGGAGTAATTATAATGATATAACAGAAATAACAGAAATAACATTAGGAATAAAGAATAAAAATGTAATAATATAATAATAAAGAGAAATTACAGAATGACAACTACTGTAGAGCCACATTGCCTCTGAATTGCCATCAGTAGGAATTTTGCTCATGAAAATACCTGGAGCACCAGTATACTTTTACTGGGTACTTCCTGGTGACCAGATTTTAAAATAACAAGTCAGCTTTGACAGCTGAAAGGAACACATTGCTTTAGCAGAAAAGTAATTCAGTATAGTGTAAAACTTTCTTTTTAATATTGAGAAAGTTGAAGTACATTTCAAATCTGAAGAGGTAAAAATATTCTAGAGATTGGGACTATCCACCAGAAAGCAAGGAAGGAGCACAACACAAGCGAAACCAAGCCTCAGTCACTGCCACAATTCTTGCTAAAGATTTGCTTGAGGCTCCAGCAGAATCCTTTCTCAGGATCAATTGATCTCATCTTTCTGACATTCTCTTTATAACATCTACATTATGACTGTCCCCTACAGTTAAGGTGAATTAACTGCTGCTTCTTCAAAAATGCATCTTACTTTTCCCTCTTCCATATTTAAAATGCAGAAAAGCCAAGTAATGTGAGAAATACAGTGGAAACCACACAAATGAGTAACTGTCAAAAGAACAGAACTATTAAAAGAATAAATCTTGTGTACCCAGCTGTGAAATATAACACAATATAACAGAACCCAGCTAAATGTTTGAAATAAAAAATTGAAATGCAAAGTAACCTAAAATTGTTTAATGAACATAGCTGTTAAAATATTAACTCCTTGCATGCCAAAACTCCAAAGCATACATGGTAGGAAGCCTGATGAGATGAGTATCACATTAAGTGGTTCCCTCTCTCTCCATCCAGTCACTTTCCCCCATCTGAGCTCGAGAGCTTTTATGGGGGAGATATATTGGCAGGTTCATTTCTGCACAGACTGCTTGAGTTCAAATGTTGTGGTTTACAACAAGTATTTACCTTTGAGCTGTGCTGAAGCTGGGCTCTCACACTCTGATCCAAGAACCACGGAATTGCCAGTCCTACTTCATTTTTACACTGAGGTAACTGGGCATCCATCAAAGAGATCATCTGGAAAACTCTTAATGACACAAACGAACATTTTCAGGAAGAATTCTCAAATGAAATTATATTGTCACAGCCAATCTCTTTAGGAACACATCAGCTATTTTTGTTTGCCCACGTTTAAGGTTCTTCTAAGATTTTGTTTTGTTTAGATGCTAATTACACTAATTGACCACGATTAAACATAAACATCAACATAATGTTTTTCTAATTACTTTGTCATTTGAAATTTCCTCAGATGCGTGTGTTATACTGTGGTGAATTTGTAAAAGTGTTTAGTTTGTTTTTTTGTTTTTTTGTTTTTTCTTAGGGCATCCCTTCCATGATGAAAGAAACAGAAATTTGAGAAGCAGGGGGCTCAAACTGCAAGTGCAGAAGAGCTTTTTGGGTTCCCGGGAAACTGAAGTTCTTGTACTTAGAAACAAGTTTACTCATGCAGTATATAATGCACCGTCAGCCTCGCTCCTTCCCACTTCTGTCTGTCCTAAAACATCTGAACCAACATGTTTTCTGACCTAAATCCTTACCTGGTAAATATCTCCCTATTATCAGGGTTGAGTTCAAAGAGTCAATTTCAGTCTGTGTCAGCTAAGAAAATGTAATTAACTTTTTTAAAAGGAATATTCCTTTATTTAAACTCCCGAGTTCTTCTGCTAGCTATTCCCTGAAATCTGAATTTCCTAGCAATTCAAAAAATTAATTTTCACTTTTTGTCAGGTCTGATATATACAGTCACTGGATTAGAAGTCAGCAGCTACTTCATCTGTAAACCTGTATATTAAAACCTTTCACTTTTAATAAAAACATAGCAGAAGATTGCTAACACCACAGAGCCCCAGGGTAGATTAGGAAGGCAAGAAACAAACGAGAAAATGTAAAGTTTTTTCTCCACTTCTAAGTCGCATGTCCTTTTTCATGTGTCAGCTAGTGGATGGAAAAGAACAGGATCAAACATGCACAAGGATTAAGAAAGTTTTTGCCACAAGAAATTGGTCATTCACAATAATCCCCAGCTCACTGCAAAAGGAGGACTCTAGTATGCACATTTTTAAATATAGAGCCTTCTTTTTTATTCCAAGATCTGGTCTAAAAATAAGGCTAAATTTCCAGTTGTTGATCAGCAGCTCCTCTGCACTTCTTCACCCACAATAATTAATGTGAAGGAAGTACTGCAGAAAACAGCAACCAGAACTCACAAACAATAAAATTTACACTTGTGGAACACAGAAATGAAAGCCCTTCACCCCATCCTGCCAAGTCTCTGGAGAATTATAGACTTAATTACCCCAAAATGTTACAGAAAGGATGAGGGAACAGCTCAAGGAGAAAAACACCTTGTCCTGATTTGACAGTCCTGCCTCACCACAAAAATTTGTCTTTCTTCTTGGTTGCTCCTAGTTCAAAAAAACAATCCTTTTAGCAAATACTGAGATGGTAGGGCTCAGCAAAACTGAGATACAACTAAATTAAGAAAAACATAAAAAAAGAAGACAAGCTCAGAATTTAGACAGTTCAACTTCTATGGCAAGACATAGAGAGATGGCAGAGAGATGGAGAGACAGCAAGAGAGATGTGGAAGAAAGAAGACTGGAATTTTTGTCTTTGAACCTTTTTTGGTCACTGGAGCTTAACTGGGTACCATGTAATCCATTTAAGCACAGAATTCATCAAGGCAGAAAAAATTAAGGGGCAATTATGAGAGCAATTTAGGTTCAATAATGAAAAGCCTCACCTCCTTCAAAAGAGCACACAAGCACCAGTATGTCCTTCAGAGGGGTGTCACGAAATGAAACAGCTCTTTTACAAGGCTTTGCTGAAGGTCTTGAATAATCAACCTAAGAAAGGTAAGGACAGAATAAACAATGTTCCATTCCTTGCTAAAACTACATGGGTATCTGGCAGATCAATTATTTGACACCAGAAATTAAAATTATGGCCCAGCACTAATTGTAGACCTCATCAGGTTCCTGACTTGCTTCATTTTTTCCTTCAAGGTTGTTCCTCTTTCTGGATGGACAGGTCTGAGCACTTCCTCAAGTTAAGAGGCAGGCAAAAGAAGTCATCAGCAGAGATACAACTGATTGTTCACTTTGCTGTCCGAGCTCTGGTGACTGTGAGGAGAGAACCTGATGTGTGTGGTACTGGACGAGTCCCTGCACAAGGAATCTCCTGTGTCTATATATATTTTTGTCAGAGAAGGAAGGTGTTTTAATCTCTTCATGGCTCAGAAATATTTCTCTAGCCATTTTTATGAAAGGCTTTACCAGCACCCCTTGCAGAAGCAAAAAACAAACCGTGCTTACCAGATCCACTTCCTGAGTCAGCTCTGAGAGAACCATTCCTGCTACACAGTGGTCCACGGTGTCCTGTGGGGAAAAGACAAGATTGCTCAAACACCAGGGCTTGTAGTTACCATTTGAAAGTATTACTAGGATCAGATCGTATTTAATATTTTCCAGCATTTCTAGAATGAAGAGGAATTGTTAGGCTGAGACTTCCTAAGCTGTTTAGAAGGCTTTCATGCCAAATTCCATCAACATTAATGGAACTAGACCTTCCAACTCCCTAATTATCTCTAAAAAAACCTCTCCTCATAAATTTTAAGAATTGTCTGGTAACAAAAGCCCATCTGAAAAGAGACACCAAGGAATTGCAGTCTAGAAATTCACTCCTACACTTTTCTCAGAGGTCTGTTTAGTATTCCAGCACTTGAAAGGCAAGCTGCATGAAATTCAAACCGTTAGAAAAAATTAAGCTGTGCATGGATGAAAAAGATCAGAGAGTACTCTCAAAAATACAAAGTTTTGTAATGCTACCTACCAAAAAAAAATCATTTTCTTCCCCCCACAGTAGCTCACAAAGCATTGGTTTGAACTGAATGATACATTCCATCACTGAGAATTTGTGTCTAAAAAGCGATGCAGGAGGTGTTCAATGTTCCATATGAGGGCACAATCTCATCATCAGGGCTTAAGATCCTTGGAATGTTTCAAAATCAGATACAATGCAGAATTGTGCAATTAATTAATAAAATTCAACTCTCTTCATTCAGCTACTACAAAGCTTTTATAGAACAATTAAATCTGCTCGTTGTTGAAACAACTAAAATCAACTGCAATTAGGCCTTGCCATTTAATGAGGGGAAGATCTCTGTGTACTTTTACAGCTGCAGTTTGCAGCCTCAGCTCCCCTGGTGTCCCAAACACCAAGTCATCCTTGTCAATATTTTCCTGCTATTTGTTGCAATCACACTCATTTTTACAACTCTGAAGATCACCCAGAGTTCAACTAATGAAAAATCTGGCTGCTGACCAAGGGCTCAACTTCTCACTGTCATGTTTTGTACTGTCACTTGCACCAAACCACAGGAGGACAGACATTAGGGGAGCTCTCAGGCAAAAGTTACATTGCTGCCCTACTGCCTTTTACATCTCACATTCTGTGAGCAGTCCATTGGAAAGTTCCTTAGATCACACAAACGTGCACAAATGAAAAGTGCACCCTCCCTTTCACCAGGTGTGAAATGCTGTGTGCTGAATTATGAAGCAGCTGGGAAAAGAACTGCAGACCTGGCTGCTAATCCCTTTCCCAATATTAAATCACACTCAAATTCACCCTGGATGAACCTCAATCTGGAATGCTAATGCATGTGTATTTGAAACTACCATATGCTAATTATTACATATATTACTATTGTTTAGGGATTATTTCTTCAATTTTTATATAAAATTTAATTCACTAGATCTATGGCTTAATTTTCTTTTCTGCAGAAATCCTTAATTTAACTAAAGAAATCTCTTAAGAAACTATATTTTGTATTTAAATCACTGTTTTTAATGAGCTGCACACTGAAGAGTCACACTGCAATCATTTTAATAATAAATGCAAACTCCAATTACAGTACATTCATAAAAATTACTGCAAAATGGTGGAGAAGTGTACTTGAGTTTGTTTTTAATAAACAGATTATTGCAACTTATCTTTTATTAGACATTCCCAAAGTAACTCAAAAAGTACATTAACTTGAACAGTATTACAAACAAAGCAAGACTGAAAAGAAAATGAGAACCTCACTAGCAAGAAACAAAAACTGTTAACTTTGTACTTCCTGCTGAGTTACCAGGATCACCAACACATACATACATAATGGATCATCCTGCAAGTAAATTGACAAATAGCTCAAATTCTCCCACTGCTTTTTCTCAACAGAAGTTGAGAAAGGCTTAACCTTCAGACAGACACGTGTCAGAAATATTTTTTATAGGAGCTGAAGAAAAATGATGGCATTAAACAGAATGGCTTGACAACAAGGGCTGCTATTTTACAACCACGCCATAAAGGAGTGCTCTGAAAAAGAAAACCAAGAAAAAGCCACGACAGCACCATGAGTTCTGTGAGGCATCAAACCCTACAACCTCCTACAAGCACCAAACCCACCCTGGTCCTTCCCCATGGGACAATCTGTTCCAAGCGATGCACTTCCCTCTTTTTCCACCCCAGTATCAAACCAAGGAACGTAACATGCCAATAACTATAAATGAAGAGGTCCAAACAAAAAACAAAAAAATGGAAGTGAACAATTGTTTCTTACCTCCAAAACTTTTTTTTACATCAGCAATAATGTCTCTGAAGATAAGCTGATTTTTCATCTTAATTCTGTAATCTTAGCAATGACATGAATAAGAGCTTGATGACAAAAAGAACCAGTTTGGGTCAAGAAGCTACATCGTTCAGAATGTAGTTTCCTGTAATGAAGCATTTTAAGATTAGCAACACAAGTTTTCTGTAAAGAATATGAGCTAAACAGTTCTAATAGAAAGAAGCCATGGATTTTTTTTAAAGACCTCTTATGGTTAGTACAATAATTAACATTAAATCATTAAATAGAGGTAAACATTTAGTAACACAAAGTACATTACATACACAGTGATTATTCTAGGACACATGACAGCAGTTTTTGAATTCATAGAACACTGGCAGGTGAAACAGTAATTATTCATTCTGGTCCCATACACTGGGCACTGATTATTTCACTATGGAACGGCAGGTCTCACAGCCAACTGTATTTAAGTTTTTACAGGCAAGAGTCCCTATGAATGTTCTCAATTCAATCTTCATCATCCCACCAGGCAGTGGACTTTGCAGTGGTAGAAATTCTGCTCTAACTAGCTTGAGACACGTCCTTTGCTCAAGCCCGTATCAACAGCCCAAAGGTGATTCCTAAGAACACACTTGTGTCAATGGAGATGATCCAGTGGTCAGACAGGTGCTGGCTGCTTTAACTGAGTTGGGAGTAGAAACAGCCCTGAACAAGAAGTGCCATTTTTGATCACAAAGAACGGGAACTTTTTCCAAGAAACAGATTTATACCCTAATGGAAAACATTAGATACTGGTTTTTTTTTTCTCACTTGTCACGTTTTCATAACACTCAAGAATAAGCTGAACAAAATTCTGTGGATAGTTCTAGTCCCACCTCTCCAGCTTCCTGAAGTCCTGGGCATCTCTCCTCGTAGCCTGTCAAAGTACCAAGAACCAGAAATGCTGGAGGCCCAGCTCTGTAGCAACCCACCAGGCAGGCAGCCATGGAGCCAAGCAAACTGGCAGGAAACCAGGTAGGTTCCTAATCAAAGCTTAGCTGACACAGAAAAATTCCCACAAATTCTGATTCTAATCAACATTTGCTACTGAAAACACTCTATTAAGAAAGTTCAACCAGCTCTACCCAAGAGCAACCTGACAGGCATAACTGTTGAATTGTCACAGTTGAGGGAAAAAAAAAATTTAGTGGTCCTTTTATGTGCCATGCCTGGTGCTCAAGTATGTAAATAAATGCCAAAAATGGCCTCTCACGCTGCCAGAGCCTTGCTGCCAGCAGTGGAGCGAAACCACGAGGGATGCCGGGCACATGCCTGACACCTCATTCCCGCCCCCGCTTCCTTCCCCCCTCCTTCGAGGCCGTTTCAGCGGCTGATGTTCATCTCGGACAAGTTCTGCAGCGGGGCTGCCTCTGCTTTTCGGGGCAGAAGCGGCGCAGGAGCCCCGCACTGCCTGCAGAGAGCAGCGGCACGGAGGAGCAGGGGCGGCTGCTTCCCCCCAGCGTGGAGCCGCCGTGATGCCAGCGCGGGGGCCGGGAGCGGAGGATGGGAGCGGAGCGATGGGAGCGGAGCGGTGGGGGCTCGGGATCACCGCCGGCCCCGCACAGCCCCGCCGGCCCCACGCGTGTCCCGGCCCCGCAGCACAGCCCGGGCTGCCGGCTCGGCCCCGGCCCCGGCCCCGGCGCGGNGGACACGGGCGGAGGCGGTGCGGGCAGTGCGGTGCGGGGAGCGCGGTGCGGGGTGTGCGGCCGGGCGGGGCGGACCGGGGGCGGACACGGGCGGAGGCGGTGCGGGGGCGGTGCGGACACGAGAGGACAAGGGCGGACACGGGCGGTGCCAGCTCCGCCCGGACCAGCGCGGGGGCCGTCTCGCGATGCTGAAGGGTCTGAGCGGCTAGTGTAAAATTATTCATGTTTCCCTGATGTTTTATTGCCCACATTGCAAAGATTCCCATGCGAAGCCTGGTAGCCCCAAAGAAAGGGCCCACACTGGTAGAATGTCTCTGGAAATGGAAATTGCTTTAGTCTTGGAAGGAAAACATGAATTGGGTGTATTTGCTGGATTCATCCTCAGCAGTGAGGTCGAGAAACAATTATTATGACGATTTAATGAGGGTAGGAAGAGTGGTTTCTTTGTACATGAACTATCACAGTTGAATCATTGAACCATAGGCTTTTATACAAAATGTCTTCATTAATTATTAGTCTGAAGCGAAATTATGGAAATGGAGTTAATAAATAAACAAATAAATAAATAGTTCACGAGCAGAGTCTGTGGATAGCATGTGTACCCAAGTGTGAGTGAGAGCCAGGCTTTCTGCAGGATGGGCCAGTTTCCAGCCTGTCTGGACTGTTTGTCCCTGGCCAGAAAGGTCTGTCCCCTGGCCTGGGTGTCCTGCCCGTGGTGGCGGCTGAGCCCGGACAGAAGGGAGAGCACAGAGCTGTTCCACGGGGCAGGCAGGGAGCCCACGCTGTGCTCAGCTGCACAGGGCAGCCCTGGCACCTCATTTAACCATCATTTGAATCTCTGGAACACAGACAATTGCCTTTCTATATCTGATTCCTGTCAGCCATATCCTGATTATTTTAAGGGGAAAACAATCGCTCCAGCTAAAGAATGAATGGATTCATAGACTAAAACCTGACAGAACTTGAACACAGCAAGTAATAATGTTAGATTGTAAAAGCACCCCAGCCTATGTCAGGGTCCTGCCCAAAGGACCTACAGCATTAAGCAGTGTAATTTCTTCAGCAACTTCTATACAATTCCTTTACCTTCACGTTGGAGGGGAAATGGTACAGTGAGGATTCTTGTGTGACAGGAGGAACCTGTGCCATGAAATTCAGACTTGCGTGTAACAAAATTCTTACAGTCTTCTGTGGAAGCTCAACTAAAGAAGGGTTTAGGTCTGCCTTGCAAAATACAGTACCAAGACTAACACATAGTTTCCAGCTCAAGTCTGGCTCATTTCCTGCTGGGTGGAATAAACCTCACTTCTTGAATTGCTCTTCCTTTGGGTTAGGTGAACAGATCTGTTGTTACAGGCAATGCGTTCACAATGAGATCCATTCCAGTCCGCTGCTTAGAGAGGACTGAGCCTTCTCCATGCTTTTTAAAATTTAATATTAAATGACTTGATTAAAGCATATAAACAAACCCAGCTGTTTGTGTCCCCTCCCACAAAAAAGAAACCAGGAATTGTTCAAGGTATCAGTGTTCCTTTTTTTTGCATCACATTGGGATTTTTCCTGAAATGCAGTTTTCTTACTGAAAGGAATGGCTGATAATTTGCAAGAACTAATTAAATATATATAAAAAATACATACAGAGAGAAATGCAACATATTTAATTAAGAATTATTTGTTCTGGGAATGTTAGCTTTTCTTAAATAGACATACTACATCAAGCCAAACACTTGTCGACTGGTATTTGCTAGAGTTCTGCTGCACATTTTGTCATTCAAACATTCTTCTCCTTCTGTTTTTCACTTTACATTAACAACAACAAAAGGCCCTGAAGAATTCTAATTTCTTTCTATGGCTAATGATTTCAAGATTATTTTCTGTGCCATGTACTATACTATGCCAATATATATTGCCTCCATTTAGTGACTACTTTAGTAATCTAATTCATTAACTTGCAATGCAGATCATAATCGATCTTGAGTATATGTTTGCATATTAAATAGTCCCATAAAATAATCAGGGATTTCTATCAGATAATTTTATGTTTAAGTTAATATAGAGTGGATAAGCAAAAAAAGTTATTAACATATCACTAAGAAGACCAGGAAGAGTCCATAAAAACAAAATCAGTAGTTAAATATGAAGCCACTTCCTACTCCTAATTAAAACCAATTAATCTTTTTCAATAACACAATGACACACTTTCTTCTCATAAGCTGACAATACCCCATGAAGCCTGAAATGAAATAAATTATTCTTTGGTTGTTTGCTGCACAGAGGTCAATAATACCTCAGGGCAAACACAGTCTATAGCCAATTTCTTAAAGTAATTCAAATTGAAAAGAAAAATCCTCCTAATAGCGGAAAAAGGCACAAATAGCACATTAAAAGAAGAGTTTGTGATGCAGTGTATTTGCATTAAAAACTCCGCACAGTGTGCGTATGGGTACAGTGAGATTGCCCCCAGAGCCTCCCTGTCACCGTGGGTTCAGCTCGCGGTCACCTCGGTGATCGCGCAGGGATCGCTGCACGGGGCTGTGCCCCGGCCCAGGGAGCCTACAGACACCCAGGCTTTCCCTGCAGACACCTGAGCTCCTGCTGCCTTAGCCCGAACGTGTTCAGTAGTTTTCTGCTGTTCATCTGCCCTCAGCCAGTGGGAACCAGAGGTGTGAGCGCAGGGCTGGTGTTTTCCATCACTCATTAACTCAGAGCCTGCCTTCCCTTAATTAGGTAACAGAAGCAACCGGAGAAATTTCTCAGGGTGCTCACTCAGCCCTCGGAAGCACTGTGTTTCTGACTCCATCTCTTTCGCTGTCTGGCTCATGGATCAGTTGGAACAATGTTTGTGTGTTCCGGTGGCTTTCCGCCCTTCCAGCAGCCTGTCAATGCTGATGGGTCGGGGATAGGGGCAGCTCGTTCACAGCCCCAGACAAAGGACAGGTCCTGGCTCTGGAGTGCAGTCCCTGCGTGGCTGGAGGGCGTGCACCGAGCTGCAGAGCAGCTGCTGCCTTCGAGCTGCAGTGATGCCCAGCAGCCAGCACCTTGTGCAGGGGAAATCAGGAGCCCGAGCCCTGAACCCTCCCAGGCTGCTGGGAGGGAGCCGGGGCTCTGCGGAGCATTGCAGGAGTGTTGCCAGGAGGAGTCCAAAGGTGTGCTCAAAGGTTGGAATGCACAAGGAATCCTTTCTGGCTACGTTTGGGTAGTGACAGTAAAACAGCACTTACTGGCTTTAGACCACGATTGCTTCATGTATCTATTAAAAATAAACAAAATCATCCCCTCAAAGACAGGTAATTCACCTTTGATGAGACTCACCATGGAAAATTTCAAATGAGGAAGAAAATCCTGCTGAAAGTTATGAGAAAATATAAACTAAAGAGATTAAAGACTGTTTCACAACCTCCATACTTACTTAGGCTTGTTGCCATGTGAAAAATCTCTTGATATTTCTTAGTACTTTACAGAAAAAAAGAAAATTGATGCAAAGTAAAAATTCTGTTTAACTATTGGCATTTTTCGTAGACAAATTAGAATGTGTGAAAGAAATTATAAGATAAGTTAAAAATTAATACAAAATTTGATCCTTCTGGCATACTTAGTAGAAAGGTGCATGCTGAAGGATTTTATTTAATAGTCTAAATATACGGTGTTACAACTGTTCTTGTTTCTGGTGAGTAGCATGATAGACTTCATCCAAAGCTGCATTTCAGGAAGGTAGGTACACAAGTGAGAATGTGTGTTATCAGAGGAGCCACTTACAGAACAGAGACTGCTGGTAAATAAAAGTGTGAAAGGATTAGGACAACAGTTGTATAAAAATTATTATTCAGAGTTGTTTCCATTATCGTAGTCCCCGGATTCATATTCTTCATCATCTTCCTCATCAGAGTTGTCATAATACTCCTCATATTCAATGCTGTAGCTTGCGCTTCTACTGCCAGCAGTAAATGCAAATGCAGGAGATGGGTCTGCAAGATGTAATTGAATCCGGATTAAATTCGTTGAAGACAGGAACAGAGAGGAAGGTATGGGTTTGGATTTGTACAGCAAGCTCAGAGTTTCTGAATACTTGTTATCTATGAAAAGGACAGGGGTTTTATCCAATGGCTTGACCTCATACCACTGAAGATCATGAGCAAATTTCTGTATAGAATCATGGAATCCCAGAATAGATTGGTTTGAAGTGGACCTTAAAGCTCAGCTTGTTCCACCCCCTGCCATGGGCAGGGACATTTCTACTATCCCAGGTTGCTCCAAGCTCTGTCCAAGCTGGCCTTGGACACTTCAGGGATGTGGCAGTCACAGCTTCTTTGTCAGTGCTTCACCTGTGTCAGTGCTTAACCATGCTCTGAGTAAAGAATTTCCTCCTAACGTCTAATCTACATCTCTCCCGGTTTAGTTTAAAACTCTTCTCCCTTGTCCAACCACTGTCTGCCTGTATGAAAAGTCCCTCTCCCTCCTTCTAGTAAGCCTCCTTCAGGGATTGAAAGGGCTCTGGGATCTCCCCAGAGCCTTCTCTTCCCAGCAGCTTGCTCAGCCTGTCTCCAGAGCAGAGGTGCTCCAGCACTGGAACATCTCCATGGCCTCCTCTGGACCCACTCTAACAGGTGCACGTCTTTCCTGTGCTGAGGGCATGTTGAAAATGCATTTAACTCCTAATACTAATAAACTATGGCATGAGTCCTCTGCAGCTCCTGTGCACCTGCAAATATTTCCAGAGAAAATAAAGCTTTGAAAGCCACTTGTAGAAACTGGATGAGTGACAAACTCTTCTAGACCAGGAGGTAAATATGGCAATGCATCTTTATCCTGAATTTGCTGGGAAAAACTGTTCTCCATGGAGGAAGAAGGATATTATTCTGCAGGTCTCGGTTCAATGCAAATCAATAGCAAAGCTATTTCTTACATCTTTGGAACCACTCTCATTAAGGAACAACAACTGTTTCCTTCCTAATTTTTTGAAAAATAAACAGCTAAGCAGACCTGCTAAGAATCAAAGACTCCCTCAGTTACAGCAGCTGTTGTTCTGGGTTGTACTAACATCAAAGGACTTCTCTAGGGTAAGGACAGTGGAATAATGTGTCTCAGCTGTATGGCTCCAATCCACAGCTTTCTGTTTTCTGGAAGCTGGTATAATTTGCAGCAGAATATTACTATATAAACCTGTTAGGGAATAAAGTAAAATAAAAGCACACAGAAGAGTGAAAATATGGGCAGCTTTGGGTAATTTCTCCTATGCTTCATTTGCATTCCAACAACCCCAGCCTTTGCATCCTGCTTGTATGCATTTTTATATTTTTTACATCCAAATAAAAAAAAATTACCATCAATGACTTTCAGTCTTGCAGAGGCATATGTTGCACCATGCTTATTTTTGGTGTGGCAGATGTAAATGCCTTCATCTGATTTTTTGAGGCCTTGAATCTGCAGCCAGCCTGTCACACCATACTTCTGAGGCCCACCTCTTGCCTTTGAGAAGGAAAGAAATTGTTGAAATTAAGTAGCTAGGAGACACCATGATATTTCTCAAAATAATTGTGGATGGATTAAATACCATTACAACCTTTGCTTTTTTTTAATGCCATCATGCTTTGATTCTGCTTATTCCTGCTGCCCTGTGTTTTACCTTCTTGCTGCTCTGCACCTCTGAGTTCCTGCTTTCCTATCTCTGCTCTTTCACCTCCACTGCCCTGCCCAGTGCTCTCATTCCTGTTCCTCTCCATGCCATTCTTCCCAGAGCTCCTGTCTCCTGTCCCAGCACCACTTGCTGCTCCTTCAGAGCATTGCCACCTATGCTCCAGCTCAGCAATTTCTTCAGGATGAGGTGGGGAGTGAGTCTGGGGCAGTGGTTAGTTCAGGATGAGGTGGGGAGTGAGTCTGGGGCAGTGGTTAGTTCAGGATGAGGTGTGGAGTGAGTCTGGAGGAGTGGTTAGTTCAGGATGAGGTGGGGAGTGAGTCTGGGGGAGTTGTTAGTGCCAAGGGGCCTGACCAAGCTGACACTCAGCAGCCGGGTTTTGTGGATTGACATGACATTCCATGGGAACTTTCACACTTCATGACAATCAGTTTCAGCTGGCTTGGACTAAAGCCTCCTACAGAGGCATACGTGGTACCCCGGCTGTTTTTCCTTCTGCTGGGACTGCCAAAGCAGTGACAGAAATCATCATTCTTTGCACAGTCACAGGGCCCCTACCAGGAATCTATTTATTGCAACACTATTGTGTTCTGTGGGAGGAATTCACAGATTAACCACCCTGCTCCTCTTCCCAAACTGTATGCAATGGTAAATTCAAGTTTTACCTGAACGGAGACATGGGTGTCATCTCCTGGCAGAAACATTTTATTCCCCTTTTTTTTCCATTCCAGCTGCGGCATAGGATAGGCTGACACCTCACAGCCAAAAATGACATCGTTGCCAGTGTAATTCTGGGCATCCTGAGGTGGCACAGAAATAACAGGAGCTGCAAAGAATCGACAGGGTGCTTTAGGAGACAGTGCACGAAGAACACAAACACAAAAACAAGCCACATTAATCCCTGCTTCACCGGATACCATCAGATTGTATTTGCCTTTTGCCTCTCACATGCTGTGAAGAGCCACGTGATTCCAAGCATCTTTTAAAGCTCAGAAAACCTTGTGTCTGAGCTTTCTAAAAATGCTTGTTCAAGTCTGTTCTCCCCCTTGCAGATGATCGTGGAACCTGAGATGAAATTAAGGGCTTAATTTTGCCCCATGAGCTGTCACCATGGACCAGGCTCGGGCCCCCCAGCAGAGCCGCCAGCACCTGAGCTGGGCTTCAGAGGAAAGCACAGGAAATTCTGAGCTCACGAGTCACAGAGCGATTTGATCATGCGATAGCTCTGAATGTGTTACATTTTGGTCAGCTAAAAGCGGAAATACTGCTATTGCTGGCTGGTCAGGTTTGTTTTTTGAGTACATCATTGCCTTGAAGCTGCTAGACGTTGTCCAGCACTGTTACCCAGGGAAATCACAAGTTACAGAATAACAGCATTAATGCATTTTACGTTTATCCTCAACTGCTATTGATGTCATCCAATATTCGTGTTAGGAACGAAAGGGATTGAAATTAAATTATTCCTATAAGGTTTTATGTTATGCTTATTATACTTGTTACATTTCCACTTACTTGTTTCCTCATGTTCTCGTCACCCCCTCCAGCGTTCACTGATTACCTCGGAATTCTCCTTTTTCCCTTTTCCCGAAGCAAAAGCTGCCGGCAGCCACGAGAGGGAGCCGGCCCGGGGCTTGGAGGCACCGGAACCACCACCCATCCCATACCCATCCCCGGTGCTTCCACACCCATCCCCGGTGCCTCACACCCATCCCCGGTGTCTCACACCCATCCCCGGTGCCTCACACCCATCCCCGGTGTCTCACACCAATCCCCGGTGCCTCACACCCATCCCCGGTGTCTCACACCCATCCCCGGTGTCTCACACCCATCCCCGGTGCTTCCACACCCATCCCCGGTGCCTCACACCCATCCCCGGTGTCTCACACCCATCCCCGGTGCTTCCACACCCATCCCCGGTGCCTCACACCCATCCCCGGTGCTTACACACCCATCCCCGGTGCCTCACGCCCCAGCGCGGGCACACCCCTCGCTCTGTGAGCGGGTATGAGCGTATGTGCTACCAGGGGATGAGGGTGTCCGGCGGCAGAGACAAAATAGTGGATTTACTGTTAGCACAGATTTCCTGTTTTGGAGATCTCTGCTTTTTTTCCCTGATCTATTTGTGGACAACAAGAAATGTTTTGCCTTCTCAAATCTGTTTTCTATCTATTTCCAGACCAGCACTCAAACACGAATGAATTTTCTGGGCCACTGGACTCGTATTTAATTTTTTTTTTTTTTTTTTAACAGATCCCAGATGCTTGGAAATAGAACCTTAGAGTAAATAACTAATATATTTTTTACTTGCAATATTTGAATCAATACCTAGGTGCAGCACTTATGCTTCGGCATTTGAAATCATAAAAGCCTGTTCCATGCTTTCAAGCAATAATTTAGAGCACATTTGTCAGTTTTTCAGGATTGGTGTCTGTGCAGAAAATATTAAATGCGTACTGATTAAAATTAATTGCAAACAAACGATACAGAAAGCTATCAATTTTCCCATTTATAAATGCCTCATTAAACAATCTTGCTACTCTTCAAAAGTAAGATTTTTCAAACTAGGAAACTTAAACCCTTAAATGCCTGTTCTTTCATGAGAACTGTACATTCAGAATCAGCCTATTATTTCAAAAAGCCTTATTCAAATCAGCATTAACTGAAGATCTTGGATGAGAAATTTTTTTTTGCCTATGACCTGATCACAGAGGGTCTGATAATAAAGCATACTTTTAAATCTTAAAATTAATTGAAACCACGCTCCTTTTAAAGATACATTCACTGTAGTTAAGCCTAATATGTACAAAAGAAACCAAAAGTCTACATTGACACACAGGAGATCTTTAAATTGTTCCCACACAGAGACAATGCCAAAACCTTTTCAAACAGGCAGAAGTTGCCTGGTGAGTATTTTTGTCGTGCTGTTAACTCAGGGGTCCTGTGGATCCCCTGGCAGCACTGACGTGTGGCCAAGGACGGGTCCTGCCCGTGTCACCGTCCCCACGGGAACAGTCTGGAGCCTGAAGGACACAAAGGTCCGAGTTACAAATCCCCCTGCAGCTGTGCAGCGCTCCCAGCACGCACCAGGATAACTCCACACCGGGAATGCCCCTCCTGCCATGAACTGCGAGGAGAAGGCAGCAGACAGCGGGGAAATGCCCGCGTGTGCTCTCGGACAGCGGGGAAATGCCCGCGTGTGCTCTCGGACAGCGGGGAGATGCCCGGGGAAATGTGTGCTCTCGGTCCTGCAGCCGAGCACCGGGCTGGCCAGGACCCGCATCACCCCAGACCAAACCCACAGCAAGCTGCAGCTCTGACCTACCCAAACTGCCCTTTCCGAATCCCAGTCACCACCAGGACTTTCACTGTCCGCTCAGACTTGACGTGCCTTCAGAAATAAAATAATACAACTCTCACAACATCATTTTGCTCTGTTTTGTGGAAGAAAGTTGAAGTAATGTTCTACCATATAAACAGAAGTTTATAAACGTTATTTTTGAGTGTTTCAGGTTTTGTGTTCAGACAAATTCTCCCATGCATATCTGTGTGTACTTTGTTTGCATAACTGATTAGAAACAGAGCTGCACTGTTATGATAACCTGTCATTTTGATTCCTGGAGTAGATAAATTTTTGTTCATAGCTATGGAAAGAGTTCTGATGTCCCTGTGTCCAGAGCTGAATGGGCAGGAGCTGCTTCTTTCCTTTTACAGTCCCAGTCAGTCATGAATTATCCCTCTGTGCTACAGAAGATGTAAACCAGAAGCCAGGAAAAATCAAAACACTGTTTTACCTCTCACGATCAACCCAACATGACACCAGACCAATTAATTACATCATTAATAGGATTTTTTTGGTCATAATGTATATTATTATTTTTTGCTAATCTATGTCTGATTAGATGGAAATGGCAGAAAAATTTGTGGCTTGGTTATTTGTTTTTATTCCAAAATTTACAATTAAAATTAATCATGTGACACAGCTAAACATAATCATTGCTAGATTGTTCTGTTAGTTCATTAAATTATCAACGAGAAATGTTTGAATGTGAATGGGGATGGTTTAAGTGTGGAGAATCTGTATATAATCAATGTACTTAGTAACCTTGGTAAATTATTAGATAAACTGATCAAAACTAGTTTTCAGGAAAAGAAAGGATTTTTCCATGTTTCTTTGGCGAGCTAGGCCTTTTTCTTCTCCTTTTTCTGGCAAGAGAAGAAAGATGAAAGGCTGTGCTCCTCTGATGAAAGGAGTTTATTGTTATTTATTTATTCACTGGTTGCTGTATACAATTAATCCATTTGGCATCAAGAGGAAACAGCAGATGCTTTGAAGGAGAGAAAAACAAAACAAAGTACTTTGAGCTGAGCGAAGGTTATATTTATCGCTTGGTACCAAAGCCCCACAGCGCTCAGTGTTTGTTTCGCATGCAAATCGCAGTCAGGACAGCCCGTGCCGCAGCGCTCGCTGCTCCCGGAGCTCCGCTCCTGCCGCCTTTTGTCACCGGCTGCCCCCGGGGCGGAGCGGGACCCGGGCTGGGCTGGGCCGGACCGGGCCGGACCGGGCTGAGCTGGACCGGGCTGGACCGGGCCGGACTGAGCTGAGCTGGACNTCTGCGGCCCCTCCCAGGGGACGAGGACTCGTTCCCGAGCCGAACAAGCTTCCAGCTGCACTGCAGGCTGGCGTGCATGTCCCTTTCCTGACAAGCCTCGCTTCCCAGCTTAATACCCTGATAGAAAATAAAGGATTCTTTAAGGGATCTTCCTTTGCAGCTAGAGAAAGAGGAAAGAAGCCTGATATCAGCTGTTCATCGCTTTTCCTTTCAAGTGTTCAATATCCGTTGTTCATTCAATATAAAACCACAGCAGACAGGCTAAGACTGATAGAGAGGAGTGGGTAAAACGTACCCGAGTTACTCCCATGTGTAGTCCCTTGACAGAGCTGCAGTTTCAGATTCCCAGAACTGTGACCCATTTGTGACCCACAGACCTCTTCTAGTTACTTCATTTGAGAAAATATTTGATTAACTTTAAAAAATCACAGTAATTTCTCATTTAGAAACAAATAAAAGCCTCTTCACATTTTCATTTTATAGTTGTTTCTCAAGTGAAAGATGCCCAGGACTCGTAGTAATGCAAAGAATGGGAACAGCATATGAGCAGGGAGCAGGAGTCCCCTGTAAGCCCACCTAAGAATCCTTCCACTAATAATCATCAGAAAGAACCGTGCACTGTAAGAGCCCTTTAGGGAAATTGTTTCAGCTTGATTCTGTTCTAATACTCGCATTTCTCTTACATGGGTTAGCTAGATTTTATGATGATTCTGAATTGGATTATTTTGGACCTTTTCAGTAAAAAGAACAGAGCTGTTAATCAAACCCTATCTTCTTCTATTGCCCCTGCTTTACTGCTTACCTTGTATCCTCACAGGTGGATACACACATGCACACATATATACATGTACCTGTGTGTGTACGTATACGTATGAGATATATAGATATAGATATATATCAATGAGATCTGCTTTACTATCACCACTTCAAAATTAGGTCAGTCCTCTTCTAATAACAATCATTTGCCCATTCCTCCCAGACTATCCTGTTTAATGATTCCCAACTACAAATACAACTTTTGTAGAAAAAAAATCACTCTGATTATAGTAATCATACTCTGACTATTCAGAAGAGACCCAGGTTGTAGATTGATGGCTTATTAGTCACCATAAAATTTCATCCACTAGTCTAATATAGAGGCTTATAACATAGAAGATTAAGTACCACATGCTGAACCACATGTTTAACACAAAGTAGTGTTATAACAGAATAATGACAATTGTAACAAAAACACAGCATTAGTTTAATGAAGTTAGGCTAGAGTAGCTAGTAGCACATCTGAAGATAAGAACCAGCCCTTTTTTCAGTTTGGAAGTGCCTCTGTACACATTACCTGATTCACATGGCCCTTTGTGTTTCATGCTGATGTTTCTTTTCGCAGCATAAGCCTTGTTGAACTGACAGATGTTTTCGTAGGTTTTCCCGTCAGGTCCACAGATGCTCTCTTGAGATTTGCACACACACTGGGGCTCGGGGACTTCCCCAAACCTTGCTTCATCAGCATCCAGCCTGCACTCGAGGTGATCCCCACACTGCCCATAAAAATGACTGCCCTGGTCCAAGTCGCAGGTCTGACCCTCCACGTTGCCGCACTCCGGGCAGCAGCCGCAGCGATCCAGCACGGTCCCGGCCGGACACTCCTTGGGCTCAGAGCAGAGCGCCAGATCGCATTTGCCACAGCTGTCTCCTTCCCTTAGCAGCCTCCACCAGCCTCGGTGGTACAAGGCAGGGAAACTCTGAGAAACCTGTACCAGTGCTACCAGCACTGCTGTAACCATCCGGTGCTTCATCTCGAGAGTGAAACAAAAAGCAGAAAAGGTCCTTGGAGTAAAGCCAGGGAGAGGAAAAAAAAGCAAACCAAAAAAAGAGCAAGCTAGTGAGAGAAAAACGTCACAATCCTGGTTTTGTTTTAGAATATAAGCTGTACTCCAAACACAGGCTTTAAGAAAAAATTAGCATCAGATTCCTAGTCTGGAACTGATAATAGAAATGCATAAAAACCCAGCAGCTTTTCTCTAATGCAGTTTGGAATGTGAGTACTGCTTGCACAGAGACCAAACTGCCCCTTCTGACAGCTGAGTTGAAGCTCTCTGAAAAGCTGTTTGCTCCGTGTCTCATTGAGCCAAATTTGCAAAGCCTTGCTCTATTGAAACATCACGTTGCAGCTATTGTAGAAAGGGGAACAGGGTAAAGGAGTGTAAAACGAAAAAATTAACTGCTGTGAGTGCCGCTTCCCTCCATCAGGCAAAATAGATGGTCACAAAAAGATAAATATGTGTACAAAGTAGCACCCAAAATCCCAGTGCCCCGGGACTTAGCCAGTACCCTAGAGACTAGAGCTTGGTGCGACACCAATTTTGATCCATTACTGATCACGGCTTGGGGTTCTGAATTAACACTTTGTTTACAGGCTCTATACAAGCAAGAGGCAATCCAAGACAGCTGGAATTGACTTTAAACTCTTGGGTTTGAGATGAAAGATGTCTATAACCATTAAAGAACCTATTGTTCTCTCTCCATGTATTTTCTTTTCAGTGTTTATGGGTGTCCATGATTTACAACACAAAATAATGTGGTCCATGTTTGGCTCTAAGAACAACGTGCAAAAGGTTTAGAGCACAGGCAAACATGAGCTAACTGCTACAGCTTCAGAAAGAGATTCTGCCCAAGTATCAGATGCTGTGCTCATCTTTTCAAAGCGCTTCTCTGCCTTAGTTTCTTAAGATGTGCTTACACAGCAGGTTATGGAGGAAGATGAAAGAGGTAACTCGGATTCCTTTCAGTGCTTTTTCTGTGCATATATGGCTGCCAGTTCAGGGAGATGGCTTTGCAGGGTCGTTTCTCACCAGGTGTTGCACTGTTCTTTGTCCAGCTCAGGATTTGGATGTGCTCCCTATCTCCTGGCAGAAATCTCCCTTCCCTTGCCCTGCTGGTGAGATTTTGTGTCAGTAGCCCACAGGCTGCCGTTACCATCGTTCAAACCACGTGCAGCTCACCAGCAATTCATCTTCCTGGCTGTGGAGGTGGAAGTGAAGCATCATGGACCTGCAGCCCTGCAAGCATGGCTCAGTGCCATGGATCAAGGATCACCACTGCCTACAAAGGAAATGTCTCTGGGTGTGAGCTTAAAATAACCCTATGTGCATCACAGTTTGAAGATAGACACATAGAACTAAGACACTGTTAACAAGTTTAAATAAAAGAGAAGTCATGCTTGTGCCTACTTCTCCTAAAATCTTCCACAAGCAGCTTTTCCTCCTCCTTTTTTTGTTCATGGTGTGTAACTGTTTACATAAGCTCAGTGAAAGATGCATTTTGTTGTACCAGCCTTGCATCCTCTGGCTGCATTCACAAAGGCAAATCTTTTGAGGTTGTATGTTTACTTTTCATCCCAAACATTTCCAAAGCTTTTCCCAAATTCAGCTCCATACCAGCAGGCTGCTTCAAAATCACTTCCTTCTCCTGAAGAGCACAAAATGCAATTTCCCCCAGCCTACGCTGACAGCACTTCTCAAAGCCAGCCTGGAGACACCTGCAGGGCACTGGGTTTTTCCTGTGATCACTGGGATAATTCATATTCTGTAGTGCAAGTTTTTGCTTTGAACTCTGGATCAGACTGTAAACAAGTAGATTATGTGTGTAATTGATGCCTTTAACATTGAGAGTCAGAAAAAGAAAGGAACCACTGAACTTAATGGGAAATTGATTATTTTGTCCTGTTTGATGTGTTTATTTTACATTTCTTTATCAAGTGCTAATTGGACATTTAGTTTTGCATTATAGGGTCTACTCATCACAGTCTATTTCATTATCTGTCTGTACAGCTGTAGGGGATGAGTACCTATAGGACAAGGATTTGCTAAGGCTCATATGAAGTGAAGGAATGTTTCTAGGGGTGAAGCCATATGTGCAAAGTGGAGCCAAAGCAGGAAGGGGCTGCAGGCCAGCACCACCCCTGCTAAGGGTGAGCTTTGTCTGGCATCTCTCAGGAAACCTGGCATCCTAGGGATGTAAAACAGCGAGTGTATTGCAAGGAAGTACCTCCTGTGAGCTGGCACAGAGGAAACCCATCATAGATATCCTAGAAGGCATTTTTGGCATTTACCTGACTCACATAATCTGAATTCTTGGTGGGTTCAGCCTCTAAATAAAGAACTGGAAGTGCCTGCAGTCTCGTTTAAACAGCTGCCACCTGGCAGATGATCTGCAGCTGAAGGTTACTTGGTCACAGATTCCTGAGATCACCTGGAACAAATTGAGGTTAAAGCACTGTGGTATGACATGGAGAAATGGCCTGGTAACTCTCTGAATGTCTTTCATTATCAAGCCAGCTGTGATGAGCTGAGGAGAAGTCCCCACACTGGATGGATGTGTGGCAGTCAGAGCAGACAAGGGGGAGGGAGAGAGAGTGGGATGCACAGCTGGGTTTGAGGAGGCACATTAAAGGCATAGTCCTATCTGCTTCAGGAATAAAATGTGCATTATTTCAATATGTGTCTACCCCCACAGCTTGCTTTGGTAAGAAAGAGTGTTGATTTTCAGCACAAACCTTGAATTAACCCTCAGTATCTCCCAGAACGAAACACAGGCAGCAGTGGATGAATGTCAGCGGTGGGGATGCGGGACACACAGCGCCGTGCCCTGTGCTTTCAGCCAGCAGCCCCCACGAGCTGCCTGCAGGGCAAGGGCACAGGAGGGCAGGAGGCTGCAGTGCTGGGGAGCTGGCTGCCATCAGCTGGGAAATGACACCTTGGAGAATCATGTCCAGGGATGGACAGGGACGTGGAGCAGCATTCACATGCCCTGCTCTGAGCAGGAAGGGCTGTGCTGGCTGTGCAGCAATTTCCCTGGATTTTCCCCAGTATTTCCATATGGCATGATCAGTGCAAGGAATTCTGGCACTTTCCTGTGGAAACACGAGCTGGATGATGGACAGGGAGGGGACATGGCAAAGCAGCCCAGGGCTGTGTTACACTCAGCTTCTGATTTGTATCACATTATCCGGCTTTGTGTGATAATAGGTAAGGTACGTGGCTGATGCAATTTGAAATTCAGTTGCTGGTGATTTTTGAGGTACCGCTTCTTCAGCCAAAATATGGTTCAACTCTTCATTCTGTTTTTATTTGTGTCAATGTGAGTTTTAATTAAGTGAAGGTTTCTCAGTGTGGCTCCTGCCAGACTTGCAGACCGGGTTCTTACATAGATATGCACAGGAGTCCTGCGAGGAATAGCAGCAAAATACAGAAATCTTCCACGTGTTCCTTCTACCTTCTCTGTCCTGCAATGGTTCCTCTCCTTGAACATCTGAAGTCAAGTTTAGAAACTAGAGTGCTCTGTCTCTTAGGCTGTACTAACTGCCTATAATTGAGGTTCCTTTAGAGACACGAAATCTCAGCTGACTCAGTGTGTTTCCATGCAAGGAATTTTATATTTGTATCACGTGCCCAAAAGAAGCATTAAAGAGTGTTCAGCCTGTTGTACGGGGTCATAGGGGCTGCAGGTGGCTGTGCCCAGTGGGGATGTGCATTACCTGCTACTGCACCCATCTCCAAGGAAAACTGTTACTCCCACAGTACCCAGAACTGAGCTTCAGCCAAGGCACTTAGCTCACCCGAGAGCAGTATTTAATTTTGTCGCAGTAAGTGGCAAACGGGGGTGACTGGTGCCATGTGCTGGCTCCTCCCAGAAGTGCTGACTAGGGCAGTCCTGGGATCTCCAGACAGGGCCTTTTCTGGGGCCAGTCCTGTGTGCTGACACTGCTTTCATGAATTTCATCATCAATGCTCTAAGCACATGAACTATAAGTTAATCCTACTGTAACATGATTATTAAATCCATTAATCAAAGGCAGGAGATCCATAATTAACTTATTCTCCAGCATCAAGTAAATGATTCTGCTGTGAGCTTTAAGAAAGCAATTGTTCACTAATATGCAAAATACAGTGGGGCTATTAGACTATAAGACTGTAATTGAATAATTAAATTATAAATTTTGCATATTTTAATAACATTTTAATTCTTTTCTTTGTAAGTTAAAATGGAGGTTCATTTTTTTTAAAGTTTCACATATAATTAAAAAAAAATCAAAATTAATGTCTGCTCCCTACCTGTAAGTTGACCTTTCCATGAAAGGCTTTGACCAGACTCACCTTGCACCTGTCTCCAACAGCGGCTGCCTGTAGATTTCTCCTGTTACGTATTTCAGCATATTCATTGTTGGTCACTGTAGACATTCAAATTTTAACTTGCAAAGATAAAAGAAGTGACAGCACTCTGCTAGTACCAAATGCTAGGTTTGTTTCAATACAGGCTTACTGATTCCTTTTCCTACAAGCTATTATTTCTTTCCAAGGGGCCAGATATTTCAAGGGTTCTTTTCAAGCCTGTTCTGTGCCTATGCTGTCCTTTAAGTAGACTAAATTTCTGAAAACTCTGCAATCTTATCCAGAAGCACCTGAGCTTCCTGTCCCAGAAGAGAAAGGTGGTGCTGGAAACATCAGCAGTAGTTAATCAAGCATTTCCCTGAAATCATTCTCTTGACAGGTGGGAGTTGAAGTGAGGAGACTTTCATAGAAAATACCAGGAGGACATTTCACCAGCAAAGTTCTTCAGAGTGGCATACCTCAGTATTTCCTGGGAAAGTCTAATGGAAAGGGAGATCTCCAAAACTTTGGAGGCAATGAATATAGAGTAATTTTTCTTGGCACTCTTAATGTTGATGGATAGGACAGTTTGCCTTGTCCAGTTTATATAAGAGCAGCTGATACAAAATTACTTCATAGCTGGATATTTATGAGAAATTTCATTTCAAATAATACAGTTTTTGCCTCTGGCGGTGCTGTGGTTTAGCCCTATTATTACTGAGAACTAAATCTTTAGGATAGTCCAGCTATAACTGTAGGGCCTGTCTGTCTATGCAGCAAGGTTAATATTTTCCAAAGCAATGGAAACTTCATAATGGAAAGTCACATTAGCAAAAACTATCTGTCCCTAAAACCAGCCAGGAAATCAGGCACAGAGAGGAAATTTGAGAGATGTTCCTTTAGCTTCTCCTGCTCTCTCTCACAGCAATACTGAGTGTTCTCCACACCAGTGAATCCACAGATATTCTATCTCGGTCCTACTCTGGCACTAGAAACCAAGCTGGGATAGAAGCAACGTTCTCTCACCTTGTCTCTGCTGCACGTGGATCTTGCATAAACCACTCCTGGTGCCAGACCTGAGCGAAGTCAAAGCAGCAAAGTTGTAACAAAACAGAACAGTGGCTAATGAAAGCAGGTCTGAGAGCGGCCACCTGCTGAAATCAGGGAATTGTTCAGGTTGGAAAAGGCCTTTCTGGGAAAGGGGCTGCAGCACAAGTCATACGAGGAGCAGCTGAGGGAGCTGGGAAGGGGCTCAGCCTGGAGCAAAGGAGGCTCAGGGGGACCTTGTGGCTCTGCACAACTCCCTGACAGGAGGGGGCAGCCGGGGGGGTCGGGCTCTGCTCCCAGGGAACAGGGACAGGAGGAGAGGGAACGGCCTCAGGGGAGGCTCAGGGTGGATATTAGGGGAAATTTCTTCACTGAAAAGATGGTGGCATCGGAACAGACTGTCCTGGGCAGTGGTGGAGTCCCCATCCCTAGAGGGATTTAAAAGCCACGTGGATGTGGCACTTGGGGACAGGGGCTAGCGGTGGCCTTGGCAGTGCTGGAGGAACTGCTGGACTTGACAATCTTGGAGGGCTTTGTACAAAAAAATTCCTTCTGTTAACATTAATATTTGTTGGCTAGTGTAGAACACATTAGAGCATTTTAGTTGGGTTTTAAAGAAAGAAACCAATACAGAAAAGAGATAATGATTTTTTTTTAGTAGAGCATCTCTCTGAGGGGTTGCGTTCATATCACAAACATTCACTTTATTACATTTTATGGAATGGACTTTAAATGCCAGTATATACAAGCCAACACTTCATTATTGGAGTTTGTGTTTATCCACTTGCCATTGTCAGTCTGTTCCCCTTTGTCTTCTTGTGCTGCTCTTTGTAGAGGCTATGATTTATGAATATGTGGGTTAGATCCCTCACAGTAGAGCATGGTGAATTGGTTCAATAAAAAGTTATTAAAGTAAAAAAATCTATAGTTTTGCGTGCTCTGCTCACCTTCTCTAGGCACCCCCAAGAAGAGATCCTTAAGCTAAGCAAACACGGCATCCTGAGACTGTGACATAAGCTATGAGCTGAGAGGCCTCGCCCAGCCAGAACTCTGCTGAACGGAGCCACTGCAGGCAATTCCAGTTCTGCCCACACAGCTGCAGGATTACCCCTGTCAGCGATGAAAGCAGCATAGACCAAAAAACAGTGCTGGAGTGGGGGAATCTGCCATCAAACATTCATTTTACAATCAGCAAACACAGACTTCCAGTACTCTTAAGCTACACAGCACCGAATGGCATTTGGTTCTTTAATGTAACGGTGTGTGCCATATTTAACTTATCTCTAAAAGAAAACTCTGGCTCCTGCTGATTGCAGGATAAACCAAGCTGACTTTGGGCAGTTTCCAGAGCCCACTCAGAATATGAATTTCTTCGAAAAAGTAACAGTGTTTCAGCCTAAAATATAGAGCGAGAGGGTGATTTAGACTAGCCTACCCCACCCCACATGTTTTTCACTCAGCACTGCTGACTTGCCACAGCTGCACGGCCACGTAAAAGAGGGGATGACAAATGGGCCACTTGTGCCTATGGCTGGCAAGACGTGAGAGCTGCTTGTAGCAGTGAAGGCTGAAGGAAACACTTTCCAGGACAAAAAATAATTTGTGAGGAAGACATGGAAAGTGGTAGAATCTGTTCAACTGCAGCATAGCAAGAAGAGTATAAGAGGTGGATTACAGAAAGCTTTTGCTGCCTCTATTTCATGTTCCCAAATCTCTGAAAAAATACAGCTCTACAAACAACAAGCCCTCCATCTGTCCCGGGGATGGAGAACTTCAGCAAGTGAGGGTTACCTCAGTGAGTGACAGATGTTAAAAGCAGTGAGGCACCACTGTGCAGCACCGAATCACCATCCTGGCACTGCACCGCCCGGGACAAAGCAGCACCATGCACGGGAGCATTCCCCTGTGCTGCACTGCACTGGGCTCCTGCTGCTGCATCAGGGCTCTCACTACAACAGAGCAGCTATTGAGGCAGCAATCACAGTCTCTCTGTTCTCTCTGGCAATCCAAGAATAACAGCCATGGTCATATACATCCGCTGGGACATCTAAACTCGAAGGTTCCAAACTGCTCCAGGCTACCACAATAATTCTGCCACCTGTAGTGCTCTGTAGCTGCCAGCACAGTCCCGCACACCCATCTCCAGCCAGGTGGGGTGTGGAATGAAATGCAGCTACGAGCAGAGGAGCCCAGCACAGCCACTCAGCTGAACAGGCTGAGTCAGAGTCAGTGCTGCTGATGCTGACACACCAAGGCTTTGCATGCACACCTCACAAACTCTTCTGCTGGGCACCTCAGGAAACATAAGGAAGTTTTTTGTCCACACTGAATTCACTGAGGTTAGGTACCTGGGTGCCCACTGGCACAATTCCTCTCCTGCTGAAGTAGGAGAATGAAGCAACTAATTTCTCCTAAAAATATAGATAATAAGCCCAATAAAACACATTGACCAGCATGAAAAACAAAGGGAAAAGCAATTTGGAGTAGTGGTCCACATTGTCAGGGTTCTGAATTGTGAAATAACCTATAATCCTGTGCATTTTGTTTCTCAAGACACATTTGATTTTCTCATGACTTTTCATGGTCAGGTCACTGCAGTTAACATTATCACTGGAAATATCAATGCTTGTGAAGCTGAGTTTCTGTTTATAGCTGGCAATGGAACTGTTGAGGATGTTGGTGATGTTAACTTCTTCCATTTCTTCAGTCAGTTCATTTGCAGGCCCCTAGGAAACAAGAGTGCACAGTTTCAAGGTCTGTCTTCTGCAGAGGAAGGAGACCATAAGGATAAAGACAGAAGAGCACAGCTTCACACGTGGTCATCCCAATACTCAAACACCTTTCAGCTGCTGCCTAATCTTAGGAGGGCCTGAGGTCCCAGAGATGCCTGTTCCCACCACTGTATTTCTAGAGATCTTTTTAGATCCTTGAGCAAGTCATACTCTGGGTAATCCAACATCCATCTCCTACAGGATATCCATCTCTTCCTGTCTACACAGTAACTTAGTGGCTGGGAGCTCAGTACTGAGGTGGGAAACCTCTTTTTCCCCTGACAGGATTTGGGCCCTCGATGACCACTGGACTACCTGACTATTAGTCAGAAATAGTCACACTAAATAGTCATACCTGACTATTTAATTTCTCACACGAAAGCAGAGCCCTTGAACAACTCACGCTCACAATCCCCACAGAACACTGTAGGACTGATGTCTGGAAGCATCTTCTGAGAAGGGAGAAGGAAGGGTTCAGCTTTCCTCTGGGAGAGGGAAGTACCTCCCCTATTGGAGTTGTTTGATAGAGAGAAGTGTTGTGTTATTGTGGCTCTTCTCTGGCTGCATTTGAAAGGAGCAGAGGTGCTTCATGCTCACTGAGCTCGGCTCAGGGCTATGGACCCAGTTCCAGAACCAGGCCCAAGTGCCTTCCAATGGACCCAACAGGACTGCCAGCTAAGGCTGCTGCTCACAAGTCTGCCAGAGACACAGCATTCCTGTGCTGTTCATGTGTTTGTTACACACAGAAGTTTAGATTTAGTGCCAATCAGGAGAAGCATTGTTAATGTACCCGTAGCAGGAAGACCATTTGTCTTACTCAGTTAATGGAGAACTAATTGCTGTCAGTCCAAGACCACTGGGCTCATTAAGGTACCTGGGGCCTTACCTCTTCTGGTGCTTTAGCTGCACACTTCTGTGATGAGCTGTAGTGAGCCACTGCATATTCCACAAGGGCACCAAAGATGAAGCTGAAGCAGATGCCAAGATAAACATCAATGGCCTTAATGAAACAGTTGGTTTTCGAAAGTGAACTTCGTGAGCCGATCATCAGAGTCGTCATAGAAAGCACTGTGGTAACTCCTTGGAAAACAGAGAGACCTTTTCTTGTGGACACTTTGGAGAAGTCCTGGCCTACCCTTCTGCTCATGTCATTGCTGTCTGTTGCTAGCCAGATAAAGCACATCACTTCTTACCAAAACCAAATCATCCATCATCGCAACTGAAATGCATTTGTAGCATCAGCTACTGGCTTCACACGGGCTCTCCCTGCCTTTGGCAGCTTGGCTCCAACAGGTGGTGGGCTCTCTTCTTTTTCATGCTTTCAGTAAAAAAATCCCCCCATCCTGCTCCCTCCAAAGCACATCACAAAGGTCATGTGCTCTGTCCTCTACTCTCTGCAGTGGATCTCCTGGGAGCCTCAGCCACACACAGCCCTGCAGGTGGGCACGTGTCCCTGCCACAGCATCTCCTCCACTCCAACCCAGCCCTGCCCCAAGGAACAGCAGAAGGCAAGCAGACCAATTATCCCTGAGCAGATAGCTCAAGGAAAGTACCGTCTACCCAGCCTTCAAAGGCTCCTCTGCCTGCTTAAATCTTCTCCATTCCTCAGGCAAGAACTCACCAATGCAGGTTCTTGCAGGCACTGAGTCCAGTGTGATCCAAAAAGAAACCCAGGACAACATCACGAGCAGAGTGGAGGGCACATAGGTCTCCAAAATGAAGTAAAGGATATTTCTTCTCAGTTCAAACTGTAATATCAGTCGTGGGTAACTGCCTGTTGATGAGAGGAGGTGAATGTGAGATTCCGAAGGACACCTGAAGAGAAACTGGGACAGCCCAGCACCAGCCCTTCAGGTGATGGAGCTCAGCAGAGCTTATGCAGGTAACACACCCCACACGAGGGACACACACAGCACTGACAGGCGAGAGGCATCTGCACAGCCCCGTCTGCACAGCCCCATCTGAACAGCCCCATCTGCACAGCACACGCCTTGCAAAGGGGCTCCTGCCCCTGAGCACAGCGGGAATGGTACAGCAGGACCTCGGCTCTGAGCAGAGCAGGCCTGATGCTCTCACACTCAGCACAGCACACCTTTCCCAACACCTGCTCTGAAGGGCACTGCCAAGTTCAGCCTTACCTGATGGCTGAAAAACAGACAAAACGTTTGTTTCTTGATGTCAGCAGGCTCTGGCTCACATCCCAAAGCACCCCAGTACCTTATCACCACAGAGAATTAGACCCCCATTTTATTAGTGATTCGTGATCTTTGATAATGGTATCTTTTTGTGCTCAAAAAAATTCAGTCATCTTTTAAAAACCAATTTGTTGTAAATACTGACATAAGGGTTCTGAGGCTGGATCAGTAGTGTTTTCCGGATATAGTTCTGCTCTATAAACAGTAATTCCCTTTGAAGTGTAGAAACAAAGTCCATGTTGTTCATGGGCTGTGTATGCAACAAAAAACCAAAACATTGTTATTTTTAAAACCTTGTCATTCTAAGGAAGTTTTGTGCCCTTTCATAGTATCTGTGATTGGAGAAAAGAGAATTTTACACTGATAATGAAAAAGACATTCAATTCTGATCTACAAGTTATGTTATTCCGTCATGATAGAATTGTAATTTACAAACAAATGTATGTTTAAAAAATTAATTTTACTCCTAGTTATTGTAAACATTGCTCTCCGCAATATTTATAGACTGCACACCTGGACAGAAGGGATAGAGTTTCTGCAGGTATGTGCAGAGAAAGAAAAGGAGAATGAAAAAAAAATTTACAAACTATCAAATGGATACAGTATATTTTAAACCTCCACCTTTCTGTGGATTTCCATCTTACAGAATATCCTGACTGCAACTAATAGGATGTCACCACCTTTCTGTTAATTTCTTTTTGTGAGATTAAGATTTGCTAAAGACTTTGCTGGTCAAAAGATCCTGGTCCACAGGAAGGAGAGGAGATGGGATGGGGAATACCCAAGAGCTTTCCCTGCTTTTTTCTGTCCCAGACTCACCTGTCTCCTGCTGTGACTTGGAGACCAGGGTGTGGTAGCGCTCCACCGTGTACTGGGAGAGCCGCAGCTTCTCGATGCCGTGCACGGAGTCGTTTCCCCTCAGCCAGGTGAAGGTGACATCGTTCTCATCGTAGCCCCCTGAGGAGAACACAGACTCTGTGTGGCTGCTGTGGCCAGGGAGAGCCCAGCTGTGCCCTGCTCTGTCTCCTGCAGGGAGCAGAACCCTGACCCTGGCACTGCAGACTGGCCAGAGGCCCCGAGCTGTGTCCGACCACGGGGGACATCGGCTGTGCCGCCTTCACTGCAGCTCGCTGCTGCTCCGGAGGTGGACAGGAACACACACCTCTGGGAACGACACACAACCTGCCAGGCTGCCGAGAGCCTACGGCAGCTGTTTACATGGGGTACTTCTGTTTTCAAAGACAATCCATTGCTGTCATACACAGCTTGATCACATGCAGCGGGATAGAGGTACTGCCGTGGTTAACCCTCAAACACAGACTCTCTCTTCAGTCTGAGAGGAGAGCAGGAGAAACACAGTGGTTAAAAAAGAGATTTCCGATCCCACTGAGCCCCTTACCATGGAGCACAAGCACATTTCACTGAGTCATCTATTCAAGTTCTTTAAAACATCAGAAAATGCATTTTCAGTTAGTCAGGAGCTTACAGCTGAGACAGCTACGTGGTTATGAACCAGGCTCCTCTTACTGGGTACACATTGTCCAGAAAACCTGCTCATTAAAACAACATTTTCTACAAGTCATTCCTCCTATCCTCAAAGGCATTAAGTTACTGAGGACAAATAAATGCACACAACATTTAGGTAGCATCAAATTCCTGCCTCAAAGCAGTGGGGCTCCATATATGCCATCTGAGTAAGTGCCTCCAGGGATGTAAGTGATGCCATGACCTCAGGTTAGACTGAGGGATACCTCAGTTTGAGGGATAAATCTTGTACTGAGTTGCCAGCCTGCCATTCCCTTCAAAAATTTGACTTAATTTAGGAAACAAGCCCATCAGTTTCACTGATTTAATTCTTCTATTAAGAGCCCTTCTTTGAGACCATGAGTAGGGACGCTGTGATTCTGATAATAACCCATTTGTCCTGGTAGAAGGAATCAGATGCAGTTGCAGCTCTATTTACATCTAATTGTGTTTTCTTATTAGACACAAATTACCAGAGCTTGGGCGTGATGAACTCCTAAATTAGGTGTCCAGAGCATGAATCCCTGAGTAGAATCCTAAGCATATGACTTTTCAAAGTTCCTAAGTGGTTTTATGAATCGTGGTTACTCAGGAAAATTTTATAATAAGTGATAGATTGTTGTTAATTCATCTGGCGTATATTTAAATAGCATTATTTCTGGGCACTTATCCTAATGAAATCTCCAGTGGGCAATATGTATGTAATTTCATTGGAATTATACAGCAACTGAGCATGATGTAGGACCCAATCACTTTTAAACCAGGCCTAAACATGCTCTGCTTTAGCAGAAGAGGCCAATCATTGTTATTTCAGTAGCTACTCTTTGTAATAAAGTTAACCACAGTGAACTAATATGATTTTAATGTGCAAATAATATGTGCTTCCCTAGGTGCTTCATGCTGCAACCCCAGAAGTTAAAAATCTGGTCTTTTCCGTGCTGAGATGGTGGGAGGTTGGTTTTGTGCCATGCAGCAGGAGCCGGCTGCCTGCTCACCGCAGGTCCGGAGCAGCAGCGCGGCGCTGGCTGAGCTCAGGGGTAACAAACCTGCAGTGGCCCACATGTTCCCGGGGGCTTTCTCAGCCAGCATCACCACAGATGAGCTTTTAATCTAATTGAGAGCAGAACTCACTGATAATTCCTCTTCTTGAGACTTCCCAGTCTGAGGCTCTTCTGTTGACGAGGGTCCTGTCCTCTGTGTCCCCTCCCTAGTAGAGGGACAGGTACCACAAAGCTGGGTTTGGCCCTAATTTCAGCTCATGAGTTTGAGAACCATGTTCAATTCTCATTCTACTGAGAACCACCCTTCCCAATGTCCTTTTACAGTGGGGATTTTGGGGTGCAATGGGTAGTATCTACCTAAAGATGTGAGAATTGTTCCTTGCTGTACTCTATCCCATGCACTTACCCCAGAAGTTAGTTTTGAAGAAGCTGTGTGTTCAAAAGGACTTAATTTTGAAAACCAACCAATGTTACTTCATCCTTTCTGTGCAAGATTGAATTATCTAAACTTTAATAAAATATTCTTTATTACCACTTTTTGCATAAACTGCACAGTGACAGGAATTCTCTGGACTGTGGATTACAACACAAACTTTTGAAGAATGATGACACAGAAGTTGTTTTCTTTTGGACATTATAATTTGCAGGAATAAAAGTCTACTCCAGAAAGCCACGGTGCTGAATCCAAATATTCAAGATGTGTAGTTACTTATAAATAAACAAATACAGAGTTTCCTAGAACGTTATACTTACAGCTTTCTAGCTGCAGTCGGCATGTTTGTGTGTCCATAGGGTATTTTGACAGGTCCATGTTACAGGCAACAGTAGTAGTGATTCTGTAGGAAGAGAAAGAACTCTGAAAATTGCAATAAAAGCATGTGATGAAACGGCTGTTTTATACAGCAAACTGGACCATGAAGCCTCTGCTCTGTCAGTTAGACTATTTGGACCTGCGAAATGAATTAACTGAGAACCTTCCATAAGACCAAGTTCTCTCCGCAGCCACCCCAATGAAAATGTAGCCCAAGGAGGAATTTTGCTTTGCTCTGATGGGATATAGAGTGTAGATTCCCATTTTTTTTCCAGTGCTACAATTTGCACATCTTAAGGAGTCACCACTTGCGAGACAAGACACACTGACTAACTGTACACTTGCTCTGGCTTGCTCTAATGTGGAGGTAAATGAGTTTTACTCTGCAGCTGAGCTAACTGGGACCCAGTTATTGCAAGCTAAGGAGAGCACTGTAGGAATTGCTAACCCAGGTGCAGTGCACCTACCTGCAGCACATGGACAAATACACTTCTTGGTAAAAAAAAGTCATCACTACATAGCACTGGAAAAGCAAATAGTTTCCCACTATCAGTTAAACTTTTACTGTTGTGATGTCCTCCTTCCATTCCTCCCCTGCCTCCACCTGACTGGACTTTCCCTCAGTGACACCTAAACTCGTGAGCTTTCTGAGCAGGCCTCAGGACACAGCAAGTACCGTGATGGGAGATTCTGATCCCTGACTGGCATCTCCAGAGGCCAGAACATGGGGAAATGGATCAGCAGAGAATGGTCACAGCTGGCTTATTGACCCCAAACTCATGACCCATGACAGCTGGTACCTGCTCCTGTCCAGGGTAACTCTGGAAATCTATTCTGAGCCAGCAGCAGCAAAGCCAGAGGTCTCTGTACCTTAAGGCATACAAGACAGTGCCGTTAGAGAACAGCCTGATGAGGCGGTTGCCCACGGTGACATCATGCAGGAAGGACCTTTTGGACTCCACGATGTAGGTGTCTGGCACCCAGAGCAGCTCCACCAGACGAGCGTCCAGCGTGAAGCTCTTGTTTCCATGGAAGACCAGCCGAGGGTCTGTCCAGCGCTGCCGCAGGGAGATGGTGGCTGTGTAATCCTGGGAGAGAGAGCAGAGCCTGGGATGTGTGTCCAGGCACCTGCACAGCACAGCTGGGGCACGCCACGTGTGTGACAAGGGACAGAACACATCCTTGTTCAACCTATCACAGCCAAGCTTCAAGCTTCACTTTCATCACAGTTTTATTCACTCTGTAATATTTCTAATACACTTCCACTCTCAGGTGTGGAGCTTGAGGACTAAAGATTATACTTACAGTACTTTATGTTTTTAATGAACAGTTATTGTAACTGATGTTTTTGTGTCCATTTTGCAGGTAAGAGAATGGATGGGAAGCACACACTTGAGGCCACCCTGCAAGTCATTGACATTACCAATCAGTCATTGCCTAGAGCTGGTAAATTCCACATGTACTATAAATCTGATCATCAAAAAGGCATTGCCACTCTGGAGAAAAAAGGCAAGTGAATCCAACCTGTTATGTCAGGAATGTCATAAAAAAACCCCAAACAAGTGAAAAAAGAAAGCTTGTGCCTTCTATTTTAACAGGAATTTTGAATCTAAGAACACTGGGATTAACTTGAGTTTGGCCTGCCAAAATCAACCAGCAGTGATTGGAGCATCCTCACAGTGCCCCAGCAGAAAAGAATAAGCAGCACCCACTCAGCTCTGAAGCTGATGCTTTGCTGAACTTTCTGGACACCCCAGGCACTGCTGGGCTATTTCGCTTCCTTCCTCACAAGACATGCCACTCAGGATTGATTTTTTCCATTTCCACAGGGCCTGATTTCCAAAAGGTGCTGTTTTTGTCCAGCAGGACTTTTGGAACCACTTCTATTTACTTGTAAGTCCACATTGCTATGGCATCTACACAGTCTGCAGTCATAAACGAGCCCTGTTTTCATCCCACCTCTGAAAGTGATCAACAGCCCCTGAAGAGCAAAGCAGTTTCAAAATGACCATTTCTGTGCTGGACACACAGGAATACATTTGAATTCTCTTAGGCAGATCCCAATCTTATCTTGTAAAGTAGAAGTTCTTTCACTTACCATGTCACTCTCAGATATACTAGAAATACTTGCAATGTCCAGACTCATTGCAATTTGTACAGGTTCTCCTGCAGAGGGAAAGAAATGCATCAGTAGAGAGAAGGGAAGTGTGAAGGGCACAGTGAAGCCACTCAGGATGCTGTGCAGGGTGGGCACTGTCCTCAGCCTCACTCGCTGTCACTAAAACTGCAGAGGCCCAGAGGGTCAGACACAGTTTCAGAGCATTAGGCTCATAAATGACATGACCCAAAATGCAGTTGTCACTGTTAGGGAGCTGGAGTTCTGTGTTTGGTGATGGTAGCAGGGGGCAAATACCCAGCAGCACTGGCTGTGAAGCTCAGCAGCTCAGATCAGCAGCATTTCAGCGGCATTTGCCGTTGGACAGACAGCCACGGCCACTTTGTCCCTTGATCCCAGCCCACACCAGCCACAGAGCAGCCGGGCCAGGGACCGCTGCACAGAGCACTTGCCACAGCTCAGGGAGCCCTGGGCAGCCCCGGCTCTTGAGGAGAAACCACCGAGAGGAGAGAAGGTCCCTGATCGCCGAGAACAGCACTGCTGAAATCCAGAGGAGCGGCCTGTGCCAGGTCCCAGCTCCGCCTGGGAGGGATCCGCGAACCGAGAGCCAGCGGGGAGCCACCGCGAGAGGGCAGCACCGCCCGGGCACGGGGACAGGGGACAGGGGACAGGGGACAGGGGACAGGGGACAGGGGACAGGGGACAGGGGACAGGGGACAGGGGACAGGGGACAGGGGACAGGGGACAGGGGACAGGGGACAGGGGACAGGGGACAGGGGACAGGGGACAGGGGACAGGGGACAGGGGACAGGGGACAGGGGACAGGGGACAGGGGACAGGGGACAGGGGACAGGGGACAGGGGACAGGGGACAGGGGACAGGGGACAGGGGACAGGGGACAGGGGACAGGGGACAGGGGACAGGGGACAGGGGACAGGGGACAGGGGACAGGGGACAGGGGACAGGGGACAGGGGACAGGGGACAGGGGACAGGGGACAGGGGACAGGGGACAGGGGACAGGGGACAGGGGACAGGGGACAGGGGACAGGGGACAGGGGACAGGGGACAGGGGACAGGGGACAGGGGACAGGGGACAGGGGACAGGGGACAGGGGACAGGGGACAGGGGACAGGGGACAGGGGACACCGGGACAGGGGGAAACAGCGACACGGGGACACAGCGACCCCGCGCCGGGCCGGGCTCCGCCGGTGCCGGGGGATCGCGGGGCTCCGGGGGCGGCTCGGCGCTTTCCAGCACAGCCCTCTCTGCCTGCGTGACAGCACAGCCGTGCCTTTCCTCGTGGGACTGCTGAAACTCCTTTTCATCATCCAAACCACAGAAACACAACCTTTGAAACTGCAGCATCCTAACGCAAGCTTCAAGCCTGCTCTCCCCTCCACATGAGCCTTACAGACTGATTGGAAATGCTCCCATGTGTGGAGCCAACATACCACCGAAGTAGGGCCGGAGGTATTTGTTGTACGCCGTGGTGAGGTTCTCAAATCCAGGGAGGGATGTCGTGTCCCTGCCGTGCAAGCTGGATCCATGGCCCAGAGAGCTCCTGGGGACACAAACACCAACTGTTACATGGGCTGGGCACATCTGGTGTGCAGCTGCAGCTGCTTCCAGCTTGTGCTCAACCAAGCAAACAAACTACATAAAATAGTTATTCAAACCAAGTAGATAATTGAAATCGCAAGCATTTGTTCACATTGCTGTCTTGGCTGAATAATTAGCACCTTCAAGAGGTGGGAAAATCGCAAATTGCCTCAGCTGATAGCTACAGGTTGCACACACAGTATCTTAAGAATGTTCTTAAAATATCACAGAAAAATCAAGCAAGGTCTGTAGATCACAAGCCTGAACAATAACCCCCAATCTCCCCTTCCCACTCCTTCCTGTACAAGGAACATGCATTTCTTTTTTCCTCCCATTTATGACAACCTGAGACAAATCTTACAGCCCAACAGCTCCTCTTCTGTAATCTCTAGTCCCCTAAATAAGCTTCTTCCTCAGATGTGAGTCTCAGCTCCCACAGCTGCTGTCAGGAGTAATACTGCTGGGGAAAGGTGGAGATGTGCACTTCACAGACACCCCCACAGCTCTGTGGGCAGTGCTGCTCCAGCTGCTGGGCATACTGAGGGTCCAACTCTAAATTACAACGTCAAGATTTACATTTTGTGGCTGGACGTTGAAGGCAGGGGCTGCATTATGAGGCTGACAGATCTGCACCCTCATGCAGACAGTGAGAGGGATGAGGTTTGGACTGCACAAGGTGAGTGTTATGGTGCAGGGTGGCACACGCTCACCTGAGGAAAGTGTAATTGAGTGAGGGGTTAGGAGTTTGTTCTTGCTTTGGGCAGGAGAGGTGGGAGGCAGAGCCTTTGCTGCTCCCAGTGCCAGGACCCTGCTCTGGGCAGGAAGCAGCCATGGAGTTATTCACAGCTCTCACCAAGGTTTTCCCTTCTATTTCCTTCAAAGCTGAGTTTATAGGGCCTTGGAGCTGCAGGATTTAGACTAAACAGGACCTTGCAGCAAAACCAGGTTTTGCACGGTAGATATGTAAATACTTAAGAAATCTGCAACTTGTAAGTCCAAGGATGGCAATAACAGAGCTGGGAGACTTGTGGGAGGCATTTCTGGTAAAAAACTACAACCTGAGCTGGTTCTGAACAGGAAATGAGGGGTTGCACTGTTAATGGACGTATTGTGGTTTAGGGACCTATGCAGATCACTCCTATACCACATCCTTGACTGCACCCTGCCTCATTTGGATGGGCTGGAAAATTGGAAGCATAGTTTCCTTTTGACCCACATTATTTATGTGAAACATCATTCAAATGTTCCCTTTAAAACAAAATAAACCCTCCACTTACCTTCGGGTTGGAAGGAAAAGACATAAACTGAAGAAGGAAAAATATCTGCAGAACATGTCTGGTGACTGTTTCTGTATTTGCTCTGCTTGTCTGTGAAGAAGAAAAGAAAGACAAAGTTTTGTGGTTTAAGAAAAATTATTTTAAGGGAAGGAGAGAGGGAAAAGAAATGCTACACAGTCAGAACCAGCACGGAGTGATGTTTAACATTCCTAATATGCAGTGGCTCCTGCCCTTTCTCCTGGCTCGTGACATTTTTCAGCATATTCTATTTTAACACTTACCACATAAAAGACCCTGGTGACAACTCAGGTCTTGAAGTCCTCGACAAATTCTAGCTCCTCTCCTATCAGTATGGGATGGCAATTAGCTGACGCTGAGAACAGCACCATGGGAAGGGATTGATTAAATTGGAAAATGTGTGGGCAGTTCCTGGAGCAGTCGGACTGAAGCCAAGAGAGATCCTGCCCACAGATGGCAGTTTCAGCCTCTCTTAGTCCCAGGCTCCCCTGCCCAGCCTCACGGAAGTGCTGTAACTCTGTGCTCCATTGACTGTACCCGGGATAAACCCCTGCTATTAACAGGAACGCTGGCAAACCACCTAGCGTGCAGCCAGCATGAGGTCACTGCACTTCAAAGGGGTTTCGCTGACTTTTCTGGGAGAGGAACCGAGTTTTGGCTGCTGGCCCGAGACTCCTCGGGCTCGTGCTGGCCTTGGAGCAGTGGCTGCTCTGAGCTGTGCTCTGCTCCTCTCTGATCTCCAGCTCCCTGCTGGAAGTGCTGCTCCAGTCATACACCTTTTCTTCAGACCTAGCACCTCTCTTATCCCACATGGCATTCAGGGCCTCAGCTTCCAATGTGGCTGCACCATAATAACCCAAACATCACGAATTTTCTGCTTGGGTTAGATCCTTCCTGCAGTAGCTCCCCACAGCCCAGAGGACACTCTGCCTCCTCAGCCAGATGCCTGGCTCTGGTGCTGTGCCATGGGCCAGCAGAGGTCCAGAAAGTAACAACTTTGCCCACACAGAGCCAGTACAACACCCAAATATTCAAGTACTATGAACGCAGGGCATCCCACTGGAGAAAGGATGTTTTTTTTCAAAACACAATATGCTCTAATACTGGTCCAACATCTGAATTTCCAACAAGGCTTTGCTCTTCTAGCCTATTCTCTGAAACGGTACTCAGATGTTTCTAGATGCTCTCAAGTGCTCCTCACTACAATGTGAGGATGCAGGACCAGAGAATCATTTACCCACTCACAGCAATGCTAGACCACAATTTTGATTGTAAAGAAGGAGGATTGGTCCAGGTTGTTTAAAAAACTTGTAGAAATAAGTTGATTTTAAAAATCAGACTTCAGTTAAAGTATGAGACTTCATGACCTTCAGCTGAGGAATCTCTCATGAGCACCCCTCATGAATATCCCATGTTTTGCACAGGATGACTGTAAAGATAATAAATATATCAAAGACCAGGAGGCAGTGAAATGGAAATCTCTAAGTACTCCTGGGCAAGAAACAGGTGACACCAGTGCCCAGAGCTGAGTATAACCACAGCATTTCTTCACTTCTCTGTGAGTCAGTGTGTATTCAATGTCAATTCTGCTGTTATAGGGCAGGAGCTTTCATCAGAGATTACCAGTACTGGGAAGAAATTATAATAAGGTTGTGTATTTATGTTTCTCTGTCCAGTAAAGGGTTTCATTTTAAGAGAAAAACGTAGCCTTAAACACTGTTTGGTGACTAAGGGCATAATCTATACACCAAGAGGCTACGACAAACACGTGGCCACCAAATCCTCAGTGAACACGTGGAAATTTTTCTTCCAAGCTTCCAGGTAACGGGTAAATGTCAAATAAGCTGTGCAGCTCCCCGTGTAACTTGGGATTACTTTGGCTGATCATCCCTGATGGCCGTGACAAAGGCAGCCGGTGTGCCCTGCAGCCCCGTGCTGGCCCGCAGCGCTGCGGGAGCTCAGCTCAGTCCCTGCAGCCGGGCAGCCTGAGAGCCCCGGGCCCCTGCAGGGGGAAGCAGCAGGGACTGGCTGACCTCTCCCAGAGGTAAGGAGTGATGGACGGGATCCCTTTACTGTGTCTCCACTCTGGCTGAGCACCTGCCCTGGCAGCACCTGCCGGGACGGGAAAGGAGCCGGCGGGGCTGAAGGGAGGGAGTGAGGGTGAAAAGAGCTGCCAGTGACGCATTAATTGAGGGTTTGACAACCGCTGACAGATGAGCACATAAAGAAAAAATAGGAGATGGGGCCTCGAGGAGCACAGTTCAGACACGATCATTCATCTTACCCATCTATTAGTCTGAGTTTCTGCAGGGCAGTGAAACATTCCTCACTGCAGGAAGTTTTGGGGGAAAACCAGCCACGTACTTGAGCACCTCCACCGCCCACTTTTACCCAACACCTTTATTTCGCTCTTGCAGGCAGCACAGTCAAAGCTGCACTGCAGCTGCATGTCCTTCCGTGCCAACGTTGTTTTCCTCAATAAATACGCAATATCCACAATAAGCACAAAGGTATTTGGTATGTATTGGTTTCCACATTACCTTGTTTTTAAAGGCCATTCAGCACCACGTTTCTTAGCACAATGTGGAATTAAATACAGTAGTAGAACAAGCAAGATTTTTTTTTAATTCGGAATTATCCTGGTTTTAAATCACTCAAGCAATAGCATAAATGTTCCCCACTTCAAGAGAAATTAAGGCACTAGAGGTCAAGTTATTTGTCTCTTGAGTGTCATTAGTAATGTACTATCTGTCAGGATGAACCAACAGCTCCTCGCTCAGATCATACCCGCGCTCACATCTCTCCAGGAAACGCTGATGGGCAGCAGCACTGGCAGCCACACAAAGGCACAGCAGCGTTCCCCCTGCTGCTGTCTGAGCCTGACACCGCGGAGCAGCAGCACCTCCAGATGTGCTCTGCCTTATCTTCCCTCCGCATTCTCCACATTCCATTGGGATCCACTGCCCCAGACCCCGGGCCCCCTCCCTGCCGGGGCATAGGGCTTGCTCGGGGGCAGGCACTGCTCTGCCAAGCACCAGCTTTATTTCAGCTAATCCTTCACACAAGTGAGCATCAATAACCACTAACCTACTTCCTAAAAGACACAGATCAATTGACAGAGTATTATAACCCCTTAAAATATTAATGCCCTATCAGGGAGACAATTGCACTGGGCCTAGGGACTCCTCCACTATTAGAAATTATGCCCCAGCCTTAAATAAATTAACTCAATAAGTGTCTTACCATGAATACAAATTCCTGCTTAGGGCTTGCAAATAAAATGATTTAGAGCTGTTCTTTGAGGAAAGATGAGGTGTTTAAACTTGCAAAAGAGCAAGGGCTGCCATATTCATTAGTCTTTTGTTTTAAATGGGCTGCTTTGTTTTAAACTCAAGGCATTCCTTTTGGAAGGGAGGGGGAAGTATCTGGAAAATTGTTACATTTTCATATTCTGGACTGCACAGTTCAGTTCTGCAAAGATGCAGATGTCTTCTCCAAACTCCAAAGGCAGCTCAGGGCCAGGCCAGCTCTGTCCCAGGGGTGCCCAGTGCCACTGGCACTGCGTCCCTGCAGCACAGGGCACGAGAAGGAGCGGGCTGCTGGCACTGGTCAGCAGTGCTGTGCTGCTGCCTTGTTCTCATCCCTGCTGGCAGGAGGAAGGCACGGGCCACCAGCTCTGAGAAACTCCATCCAGATCCCCGAGGCTGGAGGGAGCCATTCTGCCTTGCCTCGAGGTTGAATTTTATCTCAAAAGTAGATGCAATGTTTCTGGCTTTTACTTTTCAGGTTGTACACACAAACAGTTCAGCTCCAAACTGCAAGATACACACGAAGGACCCAATTCCGGATTAAAAAAGAGCCACACTGATTCCACTTGACTGAAACAGAAAGGTTTGTAGAAGAGACCATAGATTCAGCTTACTTCTTTTGCTCTAGATAGAGGAAAACTCCATCGAAAGCCACATACAGAGACCCTTAAACACAGAGAACTTTACAAGTGGCTCAGGGAGCTTGCCTTGGCAGCAGCCTCCTCCTCCATGCCTTCTCTTTGCTGCACTGGGTTTGCACATGTACCTGTTGCATTCCCAAGGGATGGGTCAGCGAGTGCTGAGCTGTTGTGACACAAACAAGAATGCACAAGCAGGAATGCTGCTGTATGCTGCAGCTTTTACCTACAGCATCCAAATTCCCTTCTGAGCTCCCTGAGGGCTGGGATAAATTTAATACAGGTCTCAAGAGTGAGAAATTGAGACAAAAAGAGAGTGTGGACAAGGAGACGGGGTGCAGCCTGCTTGGGAGCAGGAGACAGACAAGCAGTGGCAAGTGCAGCTCTCTCTCCCCTCCTTACTGTCCCCTACATCCCCAGGACTGAGAACCCGCTGTGGTGCCCGAGCTACCACGGGGACCTCGGGCACCCACCAGCACCTGTGGGCACCATTTCCCAAATCCTGGGGCAGAACCCTCCCAGCTGCCTCAGTTTCCCCACAGGACTCACAATTACAGTCACATGCAGCCACCAGCCCCGAGCTGGCCCCACTGCCCCATGGCCAACACTCACCCCCAGACAGCCCACACAGACACCACCAGCCACCAGCACAGGGCTGTGTCACATTTAGGGCCACCGAGCTCTTCAGGTGATGGGAAGATGTACCTGTGCACTAACAGTGAGCGTCAAAGGCAGAGGGCAAGGTGAGAGCAGTGACTTGCCAGCCCTGAGCAGCAGTCGCAGCTCCGTGGGAGGGCAGCAGCAGGTGAGCCCCTGTCCCAGCCCCTGTTGCCACCCCCCTGCCCCGCACCTCGGGCTCCCCGCTCTGTCCCAGGCGCCGCCAGGCTCGGCTGTGCCACGCTGCTGCCGGGGCTGGTCCTCGCTGGGGCCAGGGATCCTGGGGCAGAGGATTCCTTCACAGGCTGCTCCGTGTGCTAGCACAGGGCCACAGAGGGAGGAATACCTTATCAGCCCTGATCTGGCTTTACAGCCTGCTTGCTGCTTTGGTTCTGCCTCCCGAAAGCAGAATTAATTGCCAGGCTAGAAAATGCAGATAAATCAATCGGTTCATAGCCCATTTATTTTCTGTAGCTATGCACTGGGCTCCTGGCAGCTCCAAACAGCAGCAACACCCACTCGTGCTACAAGGAGAGGTGAGGGTGGGGCTTTTGCCAAAGACTACCTGCAGGAAGGAGCGTAGGCAGGGCAAGGTGGGGGCTCAGCACCTGCAGTGACCCAGAGCCAAATGCCATCCCAGCAGCAGTACTGCCCCACTTCAGCCTTTATGGTGACTGCCAAGCCAGACCATTGCATAACTTATCTTTCTAGAATTTCCAAAATAAATGCCTGAAAGACAGGCTAGAAAGAGGCAGAAAACTGACATTCTGCGAGAAGAAATGCTGTTTTATACTGTAGACTTATTTACAGCAAACTCTGTGACTTGACAACGGTGTCTACAGCAACAGAGAAAATAAACCACTCAGTTGTTACCAGTATGCTTTTTTTGGGTGAAATGATAAAGCAAACACAAACCTCAAACCAGACTCGGACTGCACAGGAACCACTTTTAGTCTGTGCTTTCCCACCCATGGCCCTGGTCCCAGGCTGCAGTGCTGCTCAGCCATCACCATCGGCTGAGGCCTTTGCCAGGGAACACGTAAATCCAGGTAGCGACCCTTCCCTTCCCTTCCCTTCCCTTCCCTTCCCACAGAACAGGACACACCAATACCCTCAGTGCCCAGCCCCATCCCCCCATCATCTCTGGTCTTTCCTTCTGCTCTAAAAAAGGGACCTTGATGCAGCAGCTCAAACCCCACAGCTATGGGAGATGCCAATAGTGGGGCTGTATTCTGTCCTGTTATTCACATCGTAGATCCAACACTGCAGTTTTTTCTCCCCACAATTTAAAGTGTATTTAATTGCTTAGTTTAAAAAGTGCTCACAGCAAATGCTCTGTCACCAACCCTGCTGTGTCCTGAACAGGGCCCATTGCTAGTGATGCTCATACCAGAACCAAAACAACATTTCAAGTAAGAGCAAAAGTTCTGGACTGATACCAGGCATGTTTTTTTTCAATCTGTAACCCCATTTAATTATTTTCATTGTGACGTTGCCTATTACAAGCTGAAAACATTTTATCTGTGTGCACATCAGCACCCACTGTTCATGCTTTTTAAGTTCATTTTAAAGATAAAGAATACAATTCAAATGTAAAAAAAGGTTGGTGTAACCTCTTGTCAGATACAGGAATGAGTTTGGGAACTGACAATTAATTGGACACTCAGTTTTAAGTGCACAACGTTTTGTTATTATCTCAGCTAATTGCACAATTGTGGTTTTATCTTTGGCCAAAGCTCTTACCTGATATGATGTCATTCCTTTTTGCTCCCTAACTTGCTAAATAAATACAAGTGACTTCGGCTGTCAAAAGCTGGGCAGATATTTTAACTACACCAGATTATGATCTATTGGAAATAATTGCATACTTTTATGTTAATGGGATGAAATACACTCTGAGACAGCGGATCAGATCAAGATGTACTCATTAAATGAGCTGCAGTAAGTACTAGTTCCTAGTTTACATGTTCAAGAGACAGAAAGTTATCTCTATTGGTAGTGCCTGGTATTTGGAACTGTTCTGAACACCACAAATACCAAAGAAGCTTAATTAAAAGGCTTTCTTTCAGTTTAACTTTCCCCCCAAAAGACCTAAGCCTATACTGTTCTGTCAAGAGAGGGGTGAGGAATATTTTTAAGGAAAAAAATCCCAAAACACTTAAAATCAATCCATGATTGCTTTATGCTTCTCTGCAGATGAGATGGCACTGACCAGTGGGATGCATCCCCGGGGCACAGCAGTGTCTCCACTGAACAGCCGCAGTGCATCGGGAGGTGAGGGTGCAGCAGGGACCCCCACAGCTCTCAGCATCTCTCCAAGTACTGCAAAAATGTACCCAATTCAACATCTTCTGGGTGCTCATTTTGTCCTGAACAGTCACAGAGAGCTGACACAGACAAATCCCAGTGCTTTGCTGCTGAGGTGGCTGGATGCTGATTATAAGACAACACCTCCAATTATTTTCACTATTTGAGAATAATAATTCTTGCTGACGACTTCTGGCCAGTGGAACACCGTGGCTTCGTGTCATTCATGAGGGATATGTGTGCTCCCAGCAGAGGAGTGAAAGAGAGCAGATAAATATCTCACCTGAAGCTCTTGTCCTCTGCTGTTACAGGTGAGCACCGGTCCCACGGCACTTCCCCAGGAGCTCCAGCACTGCAGGTGTGGGAGCTGCTCCTTGGCAAAGTCCCTCAGGCGCAGGTTTGTCAGCTGCCAGGTGCGTGTGTGCTGTCTCCACTGGGAAGGACCTCTTCGAAAAGCTTCCTCAAAGAGCACTTCAGAATTTCCAAAATTGATGTTCAAGGAGCAAGCCTTTCCTGCTTTTGGGTGAAACAAAATGAGGTGGAAAAATCACCGAGGTTCACATGGATTTATCTTTCTAAACTCATCAAACAGTGGTCGTAGGTTTGCCAGCAGGAAGACAGCTCTCATTACTTAGCAAGGGTTGAGGCTTGGTAGTCTTAAAAATGCCTCAGCAAAAGGCAATGCATTACAGAAACATATTTTGTGTTTAAAAATAGTCTCAACAGTTGTTAAAAGAGATTAAGCAATCTTTTTTTCCTGTATCAGCAAACGGAGCAGTGCAGACAATGTAAAAGGGTAACTCTGGGAACGAGGAAATACTGTTTTATCCAATTTACTGCAGCCTGAGGTGAAACATTAACTCAGCTTTGAGCTCTGATGGGGTGTAAATAGCCTGAACAAAAACACTGCTGCACTTGCTTTTGAGGGCATGAACTCAGAGGTCTTCAAAGCTGTGAATGGTATCACAAAACACACCTTTCATTTTACTGAAGCATTCACTGAAATGCTTATCTTTGGAGTGGATTGTTTTGAACACTATGGAAATAAGGAAAAGGAGAGAATTTTATGACAGAAGTTTCCCAAAAAACTGTGAAAATATTTTAAAGGGATAAAACCAAATCACTGCAGACTTACCTTCAGGTTTGCATCTCAAAGGAGAGAAAAGGTCTTATTTCCCCAGCTAAGTAGGTGCTACCTGCAGGGATCCCTGCCCTCCATGTGTGAGGAGCTGCAGTCAGCCTCCCACAGGCTCTGGGCTGGAGCCAGGTCGATGCTCCTTGGGCATCTGGACTAGAGCAGGTTTCAGGCCACTCCTTCTCAGGGTCATCCTTGGTCTCGATCTGTGTCAGAGACATAAACCTGTCTGCCTGGGAATGCACACTCCAAATCAAAACGGAATCCATAAAAATGGAGGAAAAGATCTGACATTTTCTCTCATGATTGTTTTGTTTATGTTTGTTACAGTATAAAACACCTCCAGATGTGGCACAAATAGAATAACCAAAAATCATTGAAACACTTGAGAGCTGATGGAGAACATGCCCTTGGGTGTGAGACTGATAATTATCTGACAGAGAGAAAATGTCTGGTGTCCTTAAAGGCCCTGTAGCCTATTTATTGCTACATCTGCAGTCACACCAGATCATCACACACCCGAGGAAGCTTTGTGGCATCTGGAAAAGTACTGACCAGTGTGTCCCCACCGCGGGGACCAGCAGGACCCAGGTGCCCTGGCAGAGACTCGGTACAATTATCACAGGGAATTTGCCTCTGCCAGGGCCATTTCTCTGCCTGCCAGTGAACTGGGAGGTTGGCACGAGCAGGAATAAAGCTGATGTGCAGTTTTGGCCTTGTTATCAGAGGGAAGGAATAGCTCATCCAGTTATTTGTAGTTTGCTTCCGTGCCACGTGCAGGCAGTCAGCACTCACATAACAATGGCTGAGGGGAGAAGCTGCACTCCCCAAAACTGCTGCGCAGGTTTGGCTCCAGCCTGGCAACCCTGGTGATCCGTGCTCGCGTCCAGAGCTGCTGGGCTGTGTCACACGCTGGAATGACGAGTGACAGCAGCGTCCCCAGCAGCCCCGGGGCTCAGATGCCGCCCTGGCTGGGGCCAGCTGGGTCTCTGCAAGGCTCATCTCCTGAACGCACTCTGGGGAAATTGAGGGCCACTTTGGGAACACTGCACTCCTCCCTCTGATGTCCCAAAAAGCACAATCTTGAGACACACACCCGATGCCATGCCACATTTGCAAGGGAAAATGTAAGTCTAACAGAGATTAATGCAATGGGACTTACCACCATGTTTTTCTTGTTGCTTTTGATTAAATTTTGGTCAGTGCTGAGCAAACCCACAGCCTTTTGTTTTCCATTTGCCAGCAGGGACTGTCCAGGGCATACTCAGCACCTGCTCTACAGCAGCAAACCATTTTCACTGGAGACTCCTGTCCTAGCACTCCAAACTCTTTGATCCCCAAATGTCCTGTAACAGCCTGTATAGCCTGTGACTGCAGAACCTGCAGAATCTGACACATTATCCTTACGTTCCACACATGCACACACGTCCACACACACCCACACACATGCACACACGTCCACACACACCCACACACATCCACACACGTCCACACACACCCATACAAGGAAGAAACCTGCAGAGCCAGGGCCCAGGTGCCCACAGAGCAGGACACAGAATACCTGGAAAGCACAACCACAGAAGACCAGCCAAAAACTACTATTGCCCCTTCTTTGCCAAGCACTAAAAAAGCTCCAGAAAATCCCAGCACAGGGAACAGGTTTGACCAGCTTTGTCACATTTTTGTGTTCCCTCTACTAACACAGACCCAGGCAGGGTTTTGTCCATCCCTTCCAGACCCGTCAGTGCCACGAGACACCTCTGGCTCTACCCCCAGGGCAGCTCCAGCCCACTGCTGTTGACTTTCTCCAAACCCCTACAACAAGGCATCTCCTTGCTCCATGGACTCATCCTTGGAGGAAAGGCACAGCGGATGCACAGGGACTCATCCAGTCTGTGAAACACTACTTTAGCTCCCAGCTGCCAGAATTCCCTCCCCAGCCCTCTGGCTCCACCCAGCTCCACCAGGAGCAGGCAGCTCCTCCAGGCCTCTCTGGGGCTCTGAGGACACAGGAGCTGGCCAGGGGTTCCCACAACATCAGCACAGATCTCCCCCAGGTACTCCAAATCCAAACCAAACCCAGAGCAAAGCTGCAGTAAAGGAACAGGGCGCCTTTGAACGTGACCTTTGCTGTATCTAAAATTACCTGCAGGTCTCTGCAATGTCACACCCATTTCTGCAGTGATGTCTTTGGGCCCTGCTGAGCAGGGCTGCTCAAGCCCTGGAATATCCTCTTCACAGGCTGGAATATGATTTCTGTTCCAAATGGGGATTAAATGTGCTCTCAGAAAAGTGAATTTTTAAGTTCTGAAATTCTGCTTTTGGACTTCAAAGCTGATGAAATCTACACCATATACTCCCATTTTTTAATTTATGACATGCACTAAATATTCACTGATAGAATAGGACAGAAACGAAAAGCTTCGATATTCTGTTAATTTTATTTCATTGCTGAAATCACTACCAAGTATGGGGGAGATAGAAATCTCTTACTTTCCTTGCATGCCAAAGCGTCTCTTATTTGTTTGTGCACACTCCTTCATTTGAATACCAAAGGAACCAAAAGCAATTCAGTAACTTGTCTGTAGCAGATGTTCTTCAAGATTTAAGCATTACAACATCACAGCTTGGTGCAAAATAAAATAAGGCAAATAAAGTGAGATAAATTTTAAAAAGTCTGAAACAAAAATCGAGAACAATTTAGAAGTATTTCTGCAACTCAGTTTGTCATAAATACACAAGGGTTTTTTCAAAAAAATTTCCACATTATCAGTTACAGCACAGACAGTCTGCCTCCCACCAGTGCAATGCTCACCCACCACAATGAGCATTATTTTTCTTACTTATAACTAGTTGGTGACAAATGCTTTTCTGTAACAGCTTGTGTTGTGTGAAGGAAACAAGGCTCTGGTACTTCTTCATGTTCTGAGTTCTCTAAAATCTAGAATATTTGTTCAGACAGAAAACATCGTGCTGACATTTATCTTTGTGTATATTTAAGCTGTTATATATTTTCAATTTATATCGATTTATAAGTAAATCAATAAGATAATTAGAACACAAAGGTTGGATAAGTTTCTGTGAAAATGTCAACAAGTTCGATTAAACCCTTGGATTGTAAAATCAATCTTGGATTTTTTTTTTAAATCAGTATTTTTCAGTAACTTATTCTTCTTCTGAAAAATCCTTTTTTCTGGATAGAGAGGGACAGAGAGGTATATAGAGAGGAATAGAGATGGATAGAGATGATGGATAGAGAGGGACAGAGAGAAGTGCA
>VZTG01000025.1:6942-113457 GCA_013397845.1 Melanocharis versteri
TATATTTGCACATTAAACACATATCCACTTTCTTAATCTGTAAGAAAGAGGAATGAGGTCACAGCTTCTACTTTGACTGCTTTAGGCGTGCAGTCTCGAGCTGCTGCCCCTCCAATCCCCAGTAAACGTTCATCCCATAAAAACTTCCCACACAACATTTCCTACAAAGAAAAATTAAAACCATAAACCCACAAAACCCAACCCACAACTCTCCAATTTCTGTCTTTCCTCTATTCCTAGGAGCAGCACACACGGGCTAGCCGGGCCTTCCTCCCCACTGCCTCTACAGCCCCCAGGCCGCAGCTCCCGCCTCCTCCTCCTCACCCGCCCCGGAGGCCGACCCGCCACAGCCGCCGCTCCGCTACCCCGCACAGCGCAGGGACCCGGCACCGAGGGGACTTTGAGAGGCCGCACGGGCGGGCCCGGCCTGGGGCTTCCTGAGAGGGCGGCGACGCCTGCCTTACAAACCCCTACAACCCCACAATGCCCCGCGCCAGACGTGGAGGACAAAGCCCGGCGCGCGGCCCCGCGGCAGTACCCGGATGGGCGCGAGGCGGGGCGGTGGCCGGAACACGCTCTGATTGGTGGCCGCGGGGCTGGGGGGGCGGAGTGCGCTGTGATTGGCCGCCGCGCGGCGAGGGGGACAGCGGTTAATGGGGGGCCACAAAATGGAGCCGCGCGCTGCGNCGGCGGACGGTACCCCGGGCTCGGCGGGGTCGTTGTTCCCTGAGGAGTTCCGGAGCCTGTTCCAGGCGGGCAGGGGAAGCGGGAAAGCAGCTCCGCTGTGCTGGAACGGGCGGGGAGCGGAGCTAACGGGCACCGGTGCTAACGGGCACCGGTGACCGTCAGAGCGGGCTGTGAGAGCAATTCACGCACTCCTGGAGCGGGTGCGGACATTGGGGTCCCGCGGGCCAGGAGGACACTGGCACCGGAGGCTTCCGCAGTCCTTAGTTTGTAGAGAATTGAACAGCGGCAGGAGCTCTCCCTGTGTACATCCCAGGCTTTCATTCTGAGCGTATCTCTTCCTGGGCTGCTTTTGCATGAAAAACATTTTTTTTTTTCCTTTTCTCTGTTTTTTTTTTTTTTGCGTGTAACAGCCCTTGATCGCAGGAAGTGGCCGTGGGCTAGACGGGTGACTGTCACAGAGCTGCGCGGCAGCAGAGACATTGTCCGTGTACCCAGCCGGGCTGAAGGGGTAGGACCTCGGCGCTATAACTTGCAGACTTGCTGCTTCAGAAGGCTGGGTTGGTGTTTGTGCTATAAAGATCAGGATCTGAGTTGAGAACTGAGGAAGGGCTGTAAGTGAGAGGGAGTGCATGGATATAGGAAGGAGGTGTTGGCAGCGTGGAAGACAAAGGGACTCCAGAACTTCCACAGCCCGTGTTGAAAAGTGTCTTGTTTCTGCAGTGAGCAGAACAGGCGGAGAAAGCCCCTAGGAAGGATTAGGTGGCTTTTGAAGAGGAAATGCATCTCTTGAGTGCAGATAGGCATTGTTAATGCACTCTGCCCGGTAAAACAAGATTAGGTGGAGTGTTGGAGACTTGCTTTTTAACTGTTTTTCAAATTAAAACATTCAGTGACGCCAGCCTGCTCTTTTGGTGCCTGCAAACTGAAAGTAGCTCAGTCATCCACCTGACCAGGCAGTTCTTTCTCTTTCCCTGTGAGGAGTGATCAGTGATCAAAAAGACAAGAGTTTAAGCCTGAATACTACTTTTATAAAAGAAGATGTGGCTTTAAGGGTCATCTGCCTTGTTGGAGCAGCACGGGGGAGTTCTGGGGCTCCTTCTGAGAGCATTTTGTTGGGTGGCTCTTGTGGATCTTGTGAGTAGGTGGAGGACATGTTTCTGCAAACACTTGGGTGGTATTAAAATTAAGGGGAAAAAAATAGTTTCTCATCCTGAGAGGGGAGGGTGTTAGCTGGAGGATCAGAAGGAAAGAAGAAACCAAGGCAAGCACTGAGGTTCTGGAGAGATGCTCTTCTTTTGGAGAAAGTACTTCATGGGGTGCTGTGGGAGGCAGCCTGGCATGTTCTAGAAAGTTCATCTTGGCAGACAGACGTCATGAAGCTAAAAAGAGAAATCAAGCAATGTTGGGTTTCTGTCTTGCCTTGTTGACTGTGTATAATATATGCTAGGCCAAAAGTGGAACAGAAAATTGCAAATGAGCCAGTAAGCTGGAGGGAGATGTTACCCAGGGAAGACTTGGAGGGTTTTTTGGGTCACTTCTATTTATCCTAGATAGTGTTGAGGAGGAGTGGCTCTGGAAGATGGGAAGGGCCTACTGAGAGTGTGCCAGGAGGTACCTGAGTCTTCACCCAGTGTTACTTATGCCAAGACCTGGCAGAATATGTTCTGAATTTTTTTTATCTTGGAGAATTATTGATCCGCTCTTTCCCTAAAGACTGTGAAGGTTCTTGCACTGCACAGCTACAAGTGAGGCATTTGACAGACATCGAAAGTTCTTAAAACTTTTTCTTGTTACAATTTGCAGCTGCTGAAGATTGGGTCGCTTAAAAAATGGAGACTGTGGTGGTGTGCATGAGGAGAGATGTCTGTCCCTTGGGCGTGTGTTATGGAAGTGTCTGGCAGCAGTGGGAGTGGAATAAGCTGGTCAGCAGAGCTCAGGTGTTTATTTGGGTCTCTTTTTCCTTTGTAGCTTTATGGGGCTTCTTTTGACTGCCAAATCCTGCAAAAACCTTATAAGAGAAGCCCTGCTGTGTAGAGCCTTTGCATCCTGGCAAAGCCTTGGGCCCTGCTAATCGTGTGGGTGTGGGGATGGCGGATCACTGGGCAGCCAGAGATAGACTCGTCCCTGCAGGAGCTCAGTGGGATCTGCTCTGAGCTACCTGAAGTGTCAGGAAAATGCTTTGCATATGTACAGTTCTGTCACCAGTGCAGCTGGTGCTGAGCATTTGCAGCCTCTCAAATACCCAGTGTGTACCCTGGTGAACAGTCAGCTCAGCTGTGGGCATGTGGGTCTGCTGCAGCATGGTTTGGAAAACTGCTGCTGGATCAGGAGAGATGCTGGGTTCAGAGAGCTCAGCCAGCCTGGGCTGTTCCAGCCAAAGCTTTCCCTCAGCTTCCAGTGCATGGTTTTGGGAAGCTGTGTTGTCTCCTCTCTGGATAAAAGCCTGCTGTCTCTCTTCAGTTAATACTTCTGTATGGTATCAGCTCAGAGGAGAAGATGGGTCGGGCTGGGTTTGGCAGGTTAAAGGCTGCTGCTCACATCCTGACATGTGATACTGGCCAGACAAACTCTGCCTGGAAGGTGGCAGCACCAAGGCACTGTTGTGTCACACTCTCCAATTGCAGAACAACTTTGCCACACATCCAGGGAGTAGTACCTTATAAATGTACCTACCTTTCTGGGAAGTTTACCTTCCTGGCTAATACAAGTGCAAACAATTCAGATAGAGTAAGACTTTTATGGAGTTGATATTAATGCTCTCCCAGAAATTGCTAACCGTGGAAGTAGTAAACTTCTTATTCCCTCAGCAGTTGTTTTGTGCAGTGGTTAGCTTGGTTACTTTTAAACATCTTTCTTTGTAAGGGTCCCTAGTTTCTACTGTAATTTTGTTTGTACTTTAATTTTGCTGCCTTTTAGCATTAGGTGATCTGCAGTGGGATGCAAACAGATGTGATGTATTAACAGCTACACAGTGGGTTGTTAGCTGTTTCATTTAATATACATGTTATTCATAGCTTTTTGGGGAATGTTCACGAGTAGCTGGTGTTCAGGGGTTTTTTATTCATTCCTGTGTTGGGAATTTTTGGCAATGGCGGCTCCAGCTGGATGGGTTGGTTATGGCATACCAGGGGTGGGCTGACTTGCAGTCCTGGATCAGACCTGCTGAACAATCTGAAATTTCTTGGGTTTGTTTCTAGTCTGAGTGGAGAAGACAAACAGCGTATATGCAGTGAAAAGTTTGAGCTGTAGTAAACTTTACAGAAACATCCTTCTGCATTTTGGCTTTGTGCTGGCCCCAGGAATTCAAAGCAGGACCTGACCTGGAGGTCCTGGCAGAGCACAAAGGCAGGGTCAGCACTGTGAGACAAGTCTGGAGCCCTGGGTAAGGAGTGTGTCCAGGGTCAGTGTTAAATGAGCTGACCAGCTGGAGGTGGGATTAAATTGCATGGAAAAAGCAGATCTGAGATGAAGAAGGAATTGCCATATCTGTCACTTCTAAATTCCAGGCTGGTCTGGGAAATGTGAGTCCTGATATGGTGAGGTTAAGCCTGTTCTCATAGAATTGTACAAGGAGGGGAACATTCATAGGGAAAAGTCTCTTGGATATCCCTACTGATATGGGAAATGATGTTAGGGGAATAAAATGTGTCATTCAATTATGTTTCAACTGGAGATCAGCATTTATTTGCTCTCCTTGCTGGAAGGAAAGGAATGTCTTCACAGGTCTAGAGAGGAGAAAGTTGATAAATGTCAGAGGGAAGTAGATCTTAATTTTATTTTCCAACGGTGTATTAAATGTTTGATTGTAGTTAGACCGCTGAAGGTTTTCTTTAAGGCCATGGCCTGGAACCCTAAAGAAGTGTGTCTTTCCTTTAGTACTCATATTGTGGCTGCTCTAAGTCCTGCATGTCTAGGTGGTGTCCACAGATGCACGGAAGGAAGCCAAGGGGAGAATACAGAGGCATTGCTGGATGAAGCTGGAGATGACTACCACTCCTGCATTTAAGCTCCTGTCTGCTGTGAGGATTGGATTTGGTTTTAATGCTGTTCTTCGTGGGAAAGGCACAGGAATAAATAGTATTATGGTTGCAACTTAGTCATTATTGAAGTGATTAATTGAATCATTGAATCATAGAATCTCAGAATGGTTTGGGTTGGAAGGGACCTGAAAGCTCATCTTGTTCCGCTCCCTCCCATGGTCACTCAACCAGGTTGCTCCAATACCTGTCCAGCCTGGCCCCAGGGATGGAGCAGCCACAGCTACTCTTGGCAACCTGGGCCAGTTCCAAGTTGCTGTAAATTCAAAGAGGATTCTTGGTTTCTTGTTTGATTTTATTTTTTATATTTTTTTCTCTCCTAGCTGAGCATCACTACAGCAGGCATCACAGTGACACACCTGGGCTGGTCGGTGAGGCTTTGCAGATGAGCTCCCTGTGAGCTGTGGTCTTTCCTTGCCTCTGCTCCACCACAGTGATCACACTTCCTGCCCCTGCCCCATAGCACCTCTTGTTTCTGTGGAAAATTTAGCATGTTTTAAACCCCAAGGAGGGTAAGAATGGGCCAGAGGGCTCGAATCGTAGCGGAGTGATGGCTTGTCAGGTCTGTTCTTCTGCTGAGGGGCAGGAGACTCCACAAGCAGGACAAGCTGGAAGACCATAGGATTTCTGCTGGATTTTGCAGTGTGCTCCAGGAAAAGGGAGTACTGTGGCAGACTCTTCTGGAGTTGGCTCTGTTCCTGGTTAATATCCTTGCATAGTGCCGTTTGCTGTGGCTGCAAGTTACCTGTACATCAACACCCATAATGCACCTGCTGTGCTTTACCTTGGGGCTGTGAGGAAACATCTAAGGAAATTTGCTTGCTGGAGTTGTAACTCCTAATAGGAATCTTAAAAAAGGAAGAAAATAGGTTGGTTGCACTAAAATGTTCTTGAATGACAAAACACATGTGAGACACACTGAGTGCTTTGCTGTGCCTGGTGGCTTTGCAGGTGGAAGAGTGTAGAGCAATCTGCTGTTCCCACAAGACTCTGGGAATCGGTGCTGGTGGGGCAGTTGGCTGAGCTGTGGCTGTACTGTGGCTGTACCCTGTGTGCCTTATGCTTCATGCTGGCTTTGCCACTGGAGAGCATATGCAGGAGGAGCAAAAGGTGCTTTTCTTGCTTCCCTTAGAATTTCTCCTCTTAACTTCCCATTGGAAGGCATATGGCAACTTGGTCACGGGGCAATTGGTGTGGATTTACACCACACTGATAATTGTGCCTGTGCATCTTCTCTCCATAGTGAGTGTGAAGTAGCTGCTCTCTGTTTACCCTAACCACTAATTACCACTCCGGTGGAGCAGGGAGAGCAGCCAGAGATGCTCACAGCAGAGTGGCTAATGCTCTCTGCACTCCTGTGACTTACCCAGGCACCCTTTAATCATGTAATTCCACCTAGAATAACATAACCTTGAGGCAGGTTGTGACACAGGAGTGTCAGCACCTGAAGGGTGCCAACAAGAAGGACAGTGAGTGACTTTTTACAGGAGCATGAAGTCACAGGACAAGGGGGAATGGATTCAAATTAAAAGAGAGTAGGTTTGGATTAGATATTAGGAAGCAGTTCTTTGCTGTGGGGATGGTGAGCCCCTGGCACAAGTTGTCTAGAGAAATTGTGTGTGTTCAAGGCCAGGTTGGACAGGGCTTGGAGCAACCTAGTGTAGTCCCTGCCCATGATGAGGGGGTGGAACGAGATGGACTTTAGCATCCCTTCTCACCCAAACTATTCTGGGATTCTGTGATTCTGTGAGCAGGTGATGTAGTTGGTGAGAGAGATCCTCATGTTGGAATGCAAAAGGCTACTCTTGTTGGAAACAAAAGGGAAAAATGGCCTTTCTAGGGGTTTCAGTTTCAGATGGTTTAGATTTTTTTTTTTTTTTTTTTAAAGATAGAGGGTGATGGGTAGCCTGGTAATTTGCATCTGGATTTTGTTATGCCACCGTAAGGCATTGGTAGTAGCAGTGCCAAAACAGTTATTGTCAAGGATTTAGCAGCAATCCATGCTGTACTTCCTGCATGTGCCTGTGACATTGATTGTGCTGTTTTCCAATGTATCAGACTGGAAAAGCTGAAAAGTGAGTTAGCAATGCCGTGAAACCTTCAGCCATCTGTGTTCCCCTTGTGCAGTGCAGCTGAGCTATTGGTGGTGTGGAACCTTCTGTGCCAGGATGAGCAGGACAGGCATTTTGGCCTCAGAAAGCACCAGCACATTGGATTTAGCGCAGCATCCTCATGGTAGTCACAGGGTCAGACTGTACTGAGGCTCTCCTTAGCCTTTGTACACTCCAGTCATAAGAGTTTAATTAAATTTTGCTGGTTTTTGCTATGGTGATTGTGCTCTCCACTGCATAAATCCTGTTTTCCTGAGCTGCCACTTGTACAGAGAGTATGAAGCACGTTTAGAGCGATACAGCGAGCGGATCTGGACATGCAAGAGCACAGGAAGCAGCCAACTGACGCACAAAGAGGCTTGGGAGGAGGAGCAGGAGGTTGCTGAGCTGTAAGTACCCGTGGAGATGTGGGTTTCTGCCTATCTGTAGGTGTTGGGGCATAAAAGTGGGCTTGGGAATGTGTGTAGCTATTTTGTGAGGTGAGGTAAGGAGCTGTAAGGAGATCTGAGGATTCTGGAGTTGAAAGCAAATTAAGTCCAAATTTTATGCCATCACTAATACAGTTGGGTAATTTACTTATTTAGTGCTGTATCTTGGTATTACTTGAATCAAAATAGTTCAGCATATGGCACTTGGCATATTTTAAAGCCCCTTGAGTAATGGGAATATTTTAGAGGGAAAAACAACAAATCTTGAAACATGTAAAGTCAAAAGAGAGTAAAAAGAGTCTGTTGAAGTGTTTGAGATCAGCCGTGTCCACACCTGTAATTATTTTCTCCAAATCTTCATTAGAGTTGCCGCACTAAATAAAAAAAAGTTGTAGTGAGATTTTGGGGAATCTGCTCTACTTGAAACAAGAGTCCTTGCTCTGTGCAGATTGTGTTCCTCTGGGCTGCTGTGGCCCTGACCTTCTCCTCTAGTCCACAGGAATCCTTGGATGAGATCCAGCATGGCCCTTCTCATAGAAGTGAATTTTCTGTAAAGGTGCAAGTCCTTGTCTCAACCAACACATATAATTTACTGTGTGATTACCAAATAACTGTAGGAGTTATGCCAAACAAGTGACATATTTCTCCATTCTGTCAACTGATGACTTGGACTTCTGTGACCTTTTTTTCCCCTGGATATAAACTGCGGAGGGTGTCAGCGGTACCACCTAAGAGGTGGAGTTTGCTGCTGCCTCTCTTCACATTTTTGATTCGTTGGCAAAGAGTTCACAGCCTTCTCCTAAGGAGAAATTCACCATCATTTGTGGTTAATCACAGCCTTAAAGTCATAACCCATTTGCTAATAGTCCTAATTTCTTTGAGGGGTGACTACTGCCTTCAGGCTTTGCTCCCTGGTATTCTTGTTTGAGAGGGCAGTGCAGAGCCAGCTCCATAAACTTAAAATCTTGAGTCAAAACCCAGTGGTCTAGTGCTGCTTTCTTTTGCTTTCTTTTGGTTATCCATGTTGGATTGATTGACCACTTCTGGAAACTTTAAGAAATGTCAATGAAATAGAAATGGGAGATTTCTCAATAACAAATTTAGCTATAGTCTCTCTAATATGGGAGGGCCGGGGGGAAGGGGAAGATTCTGTGAAATGAGATTTTGGTCTTGTCTCTTTGAAATGGGAAGAAAAGCTTCCCAGGCAGTTTGTCTGTTTTAATACCTGACACTAACCTGGATAAAAGAGTTCATTTAGACAGGTTGCTAAAGGGATAAATTTGCTTATGGCAGTTGTAACACAGCACATATAGCTGAGCGTTCTCAGCCACGGATCCAGGAATCTGGGAAGCTGAAAGTGCTTCGGAAAAATGGAGTATTTTGTTCCTCCTTAGAGTAACTTGAAACGGACTTTACTTTTTAGCCAGGAGGCTTTATGCATCTTATCTCTTAGTGCCACTGTCAGCTACCTGACGGTCAGCTTTTAGAAGGGAAAGAAGGGAAGTAAATTTGTCAGTCTTTTCTTTACTTTGAATAGAAAAGTTTGAAGATCATGACGTGGTGAAACACATGAGATATTTTTCTCTGGCAGGATAATTTGATTGTGTAAACCTGTCACTGTCTTTACTGCACTGGCAGTCTGTTGGGGGGGAAGGAAATGCTAAATCTTCATCAGAATTGTGGTGTTATTGGAAACAAACTTTAAAGTAATAAGGATAATCGCATCATCTTGATCTATATTTAATATCTAATAGAGAAGCAGTAATAACCATCATGAAAGGATTCACGTTCAGTGCTGCTCTTCCTGAATGTTTACAGTATTCCTTCTGGGAAGGACCAGGACGATTGGGATTTTCATGCCAGCTGACACCTGGGGGAGTGCTGGGGGAAGGGAGGGCAGCAAAAAGCCTTTGGATGTTTGCATGCTAATGGGACATCTGCCTCAAACATTGTTCTGGTTGTTAACAGGAATTCCTGGAATTGGAAAATGGGAGGGTACTTTGCATTTGGGCTTTTATTCCCTGAATAATAAGAACTTCTTCTGTGCTTGCTCAGTTTAAAGGAGGAGTTCCCTGTCTGGTATGAGAAACTGGTCCTGGAAATAGTCCACCACAACACTGTGTCATTAGAAAAGTTGGTGGATGCAGCTTGGTTGGAGATCATGACCAAATTCGCAGTGGGAGAAGAGTGTGACTTTGAGGTAAGGATATGTTTTCTATTTTATCCCATGCTTCTGCACAGGACTAATTCCAGATAGCTAAAGGCAGGAGATGGGAAGAATATGTTAGCCACTCAAGTTATTAGAAGGATGTGAAAATTTATTCTCTGTAGAATCCCAGTGACAGCACCTGCTTTTGGATGGAAAATAGTCCATGGCAGGGATTTGGAACTGGATGGTCTTTAAGGGCCCTCCAGCTCAAACCTTTCCAGGATCCTGGATTAATAGCAAGAGAAAAATGACTGATCTATGTGTGTGCATGGGAAACAGATAAAATTGTTATACTGCTTAAATCTGTGATGGTCTGTATATATAAAAATACATAATTTAATTAGAAGAAATTAAAAATTATCATTTGTAATAATCTTTTCACCTGACACATTGCCAGAAGGAGCAGTAGTCTGAAACAAATGGAGCTTGAAGTCAAAGCTTAAAAATCTCTAAAAAGCCTGTAATGATTTGAAAATTCCCTCCAAAACTGGGAATGTTTATGAAAACTCAAACTTTTTGAAAATATGGAGGAGTTACTGTTGTGTGTGAGCAATGTTTAGGACAGTCTCTAAACTGGGGTTGCTGAGAGCACACTTGCACCTTGTGCACATACTGTGTCCTTAGGCTGAGAAAGCAGCATTGGAAAACCCTGTGGGTCAGGAGTTTTGCTTTTAGGTTGTCTTAGCTGGTATTTTTCCCTTCCTCATAGTGCTAAAGCCCATTAGATCACCTGTCATGTTCAGGTTCAGTCTTCACCAATATTTCCGTGCAGGTTGGTAAGGAGAAAATGTTGCCTGTAAAAGTTGTGAAAATACATCCCCTGGAGAAAGTTGATGAAGAGGCCTCAGAAAAGAAATCTGATGGAGCCTGCGATTCTCCATCCAGTGACAAGGAGAACTCCAGGCAGGCAGCCCAGGATAACCAGAAAGAAGTTATGCTGAAGGAGGATGACAACAGGAGGGATAGTATGAGTAAGTAGTGAGACAGCATGGCAGTGGGTAGCACCTGGCATGTACATCTCGGGGCTGGGCTGTGAATGTTTAAACAGTATTATGTGGTGAAAATCCAGTTGTCCTTTTTAGTGGTGAATTTTTGGGGCATCAGTGCTGTTGGCTTTCAGCTGTTCTTGCCTGTTTTAAAGCAGAAAATGTGCTGTCATTCTAAGGTGTAATACCCAAAAGCAGTACATGAAATGTATAAACTTCTAAAGTATAACAAGTGTATTTTAAAAAAAATGAGGGGAACAGCGAAGGTTCATTCTGAATTATGCTGCTGCAATGTTCATCCTCAGAGGAAACCTTCCTAGTTCTAAAGTGTGTTCTTTTGGTGTCAGAGACAAACTCTAATTCTCTATGTCCCCGGTTGTTATAAAAAATAAGTGAGTTTTTTTCATTTTTAGTTATTTCTCTTTCCAATTTTCATATGTTGAGACAAAGTCTTTTTTTTTTTTTCTGAGAGTTCAGAATAAAGCATCCTTTGAAACCTTGTTCCTCTTTCATATGTTCCTCCTTGCTGCAGAGCTAGGTAGTGGTGTCCAAGGCGTTTCTTGACTCTGAGAAGGTATTGTTGAAAGAAAAAGAAACAACAACAAAACAAAAAACCAACCAACCAAAAAAAAAAAAGAAACAAAACAAAACCAAAAAACCCCCCCAACCAACCAAAAAAAACCAAAACAAAACCAAACCCCCCCCCCCCAACCAAATGCAATAAATTTGTCCTGTGCTGCTTCTTAAAATGGAATTACAAGATTCTTTAAAACAGATTACAAAAAGTGTTTTCAAACAAACCAACCCAAATCCCACAACATAGTTCTAACCTGGAGAGCTTTATTTTAAAGTCTCATAAATTAATAAACTGTTGGCATTTGTAAATACTGACTCCAGCATATGGGAAAGTTGTGTAATCTCCTCTGATGTGGGGAAGAGGAAACTTTGAAAATAGCCCAGCAAGCAAATAACAAAGTCAGGAGTGGAAAAGAAGTTCTACCAAGGTCTAGTTCTGAGCTTAAAAATTGTCGGCTCTTTCTAATGGGTACTGGGAAAAGTTATGAGCTGTTCTGATTTCATTGCAGTGTTCAATATAATCAGGAAGCAAAAAAAAGGTGTTTCAGAAACAATTCGTCCTTATACACATCATTTGAAACAGGGGTTGTGCTTGGAGAGGGGCTAATGATGCTTTATTTATTTATACATGTATTTTTTATTGAGTGGTGGTTCTCTCGAATTTGCTGTGTAAGGGGCATGGGAAGTACCTTTTACTTCAGAAATGCTCAGTGACCAAAATTACAGCAGCAGTTTTGGATCTGGATATTTAGAAAAGATTTACCATGATCCTTTGTGCATTGGTGTGCGGTATTCCAGTAGCTGTGGGCATTGCCAGTGCAGCACTCGGAGATTGGATACTGCCGGAATGAGGGTTCCTGCTCCTGTTTCAGTCTCTGACTAGGTTGGTTCTGGCATGTGTGTACTCACCTCTGTAAGCTGGGACCGTCCTCCCCTTTCTGGAGAAGATGAACCTCAACATTTTCCAACTCAAGATGCTGGCAGAGTCCTAACCTAAGCAGTAAACATGCGTTGTTTTAACTCTTCTCCTTGTACATTTGCTGTTACTAAAAGGATATTTTATTGCTAATGCTTTTATATTCTGGGTTAGAACTTAGGCTCATAGTAACATCATATAAACTAAGTATACCAGAGTGTGTTTATATAATTATGTAGCATTTCTTACAGTTACACAGCAGACTACAGAAGTAGGAAATGCTGACTTGCATCCACAGAGGCTGGGGGTTCCCAGCTGTGCTGACCTGGACTTTTTCTCTCAAATAATGTTAACACATGGCCACGTGATGTGGGTTGAAGTCACTACACTGGAGTGAGTAATTGGAAACAGTAACAAGCTCTGTATAACTGTGATGATGTAAGAGCTGTGTGTGCCTGTGCACACACTAGGGGGCAGAGCAAATCTTGGCAGTTCTATTAATACTTGTGTCAAACTTGCTGGTTTTGTTGGAGGAGAAGTGGGGCAGAGAAAGATAGATAGTTTCAATCTCTCTGCTCGAGAGTCTACTCTCCTTCAGAAGCTAAAAATAAGGCTTTATACCAGCTTTTTTGCATCATTCGTACAGTCTGAGGTGACTTTATATTTTTAGTTGCTTAGGGAATGAACTCTGGAGAATCTGCAAGAACAAGGAAAGGCTAGATTGTCCTGAAAATTGATGGTGAACTGCTGAAGGCAGGTTCTGTAGCTTGAGCTGGACTTGGAACCAATACTGCTCTGGAAAATCTGAAATAAAGTGAATACAGAAGACAACACAATATAGATGCTTTAGAAACACAGAATCAGCTGTGTTGGAAGGGGCCTTAAAGATCCTCTCATTCCAGCCCCCCTTGCCATGGACAGGGACACCTTCCAGTAGAGCATTTTCCTAAGAGCTGCATCCACCTGGCTTTGAACGCTTCCAGGGATAAATGTATGTTTTATTACAATACAGTGGAACAACAAATGAAATTGGCTTTTTTAAAATTAACTTTGGGATGGAATGGATAGTAATTTCTTCTTCCTCACCCAAATATCCTGGTGCTCTTCGATGGAATTCCATATAGTCGTCCCTATTTGTGGAATCTCAAAAGTAAATCACAAAAGAAGAGGTCACTTGGGTTGATAACATGTTAGCTATAATGGTGCTGAAGCTTCAATGCTCTATTATGTGATGCTGAAATCTATATATTGAAGTTTTATTTAGGTTTAACATCTACATTTATTCTCTATATATTTAGTAGATAATTACTCTCATCCCTCATGTTTGCTTTATTGTTTTCTCTGAATCCTAGGAAGAAATTCTTCCCTGTGAGAGTGGTGAGGCCCTGGCACAGGTTGCCCAGAGTAGCTGTGGCTGCCCCATCCCTGGAAGTGTTAAGGCCAGGTTGGACGGGGCTTGGAGCATGCTGGTCTAGTGGAAGGTGTCTCTGGTCTAGTGAAAGGGGTGGAATGAGATGAGCTTTAATGTCTCTTCCAACTCAAACTATTCCATGATTCTATGGTACTCACAAACATAAAACTATCTGGAGATTGCTTGCTTCTTGAGACAAAACCACATCAGTGATTCCTGCCATGGAACTATTTCAAAGACGGCATGGCAGAGGCAACCAGGGCTGTTGGCAGGAGTTCCCTGAGCAGGTTTACTGGTTGGGTTATGTCTCCCCTTCATAAATCTTATAGACATTTTCTGCCTTTGCGTAGGTGTTTGCAGCTTACTGTCTGGAGAGAGATGGGTTTAAATGAAGATGATCCTTTGTACTCCTCGAAGATAGGTGTTACCTCCTTAGTTCAGAGCTGGTCAGGGCCTCCATTCCCAGCCTGTATCTTCAGGCTATTTCTAAAACCCAGTTTGGGTTATTTTCCTGATGTTCTAGTTTACCCAAACACTGTACAGATGACGAGAAGTAGGGTGCCCAGTCCAGCGGTGGTCTGGATTTTTTAACCTTTTTTTTTTTTTTTTTTACTGTACTAATAAGACAGTGTCTCACCTTCTTTTATCAGATGATCGAGCGCGTAGGTCTCCTCGGAAACTTCCCACTTCGTTGAAGAAGGAAGAAAGGAAGTGGGTTCCACCTAAATTCCTGCCACACAAATATGATGTCAAACTGAAAAATGAAGATAAGGTTAGTTGTCTGATTGAGTCCTTTCTATTATAATATGAATATGCAAGTTTAATTAATCACTGCTGGTGATTATACAGCACAATGTAGTACTTGCTGCTGGAGTCATGGCATTGGAAGCAGGATGGTTGTCTGTGAGGCTGAGCAGCCTGGCTTTTTCTGTCTGTAATTAGGTTTTGTGCATGGAAACACTTGGTACTACATACACTGAGTCACAGAGCTTTAGTATGGTTGCTGTTAAGTGCCTCGTCTCTGGTCATGTAGTTAATGAGACCAGTGAAATCATGAGTGGCAGTTGTGTGACCGAGCTGCTCTGAGTTGGAGGTGGCAGTGCTTTGGGAAGCTCTGGGTAGCTGCAGCACTGCTCTGTGCTTTTTGTCTGCTCTTTGGTAATTTGACAAGCGAGGCAGTGCTGACCTCAATGAGTACCATGTGCAGAGGTGCTCCTCTGGTCTCAGGAAGAAAGTCAAACATGAATGCCGAAAAGCTTTAAAGTCAGTCGGAAGCACAAGCTGGAGGAAGGTCAGAGATAAAACAGTGGGCTTTGGTAAAAAATCTGCATCATAAACTCATGGTTTTTACTGTTTTGGCTATCTGATTCTCCTGTCAATCTGTGTGTGTGTCTCAGTTCTGCAAGTTCTCTTTGGTTTGAGTCTTTCCAAGAGAGCTTTGCATGAGCGAAGAGTTTTTGGACATGAAGCAGTACAATCATCCTGGTTCCTTATAGCCATATGGTCTGTATTTATAATGTGGTTAGAAGTTCATCATTAACAGTGTGTCTGTTTGTTATCTCCAAGATCATCAGCAACGTTCCAGCAGATAGCTTAGTCCGTACAGAGCGTCCTCCCAACAAGGAGATCCTGAGGTACTTCATCCGTCACAATGCGCTACGTGCTGGCACATGTGAGAATGCCCCGTGGGTCGTGGAGGATGAATTAGTGAAGAAATACTCTCTCCCCAGTAAATTCAGTGACTTCTTGCTTGATCCACATAAGGTAAGAATTCCTAAAAGTACCTGCTTTGCTTTCCCACCCATTCCTTGGGTCTTGGCAGAGACCTCAGTGTGCTGGTTGGGTTTTAGAGTCACAAAATCATTAGGGTTGGAAAAGCCCCCGCGATCATCAAGCCTTACTGCTACCCAGAACCACCAAGGCCATCACTAAACATTGTCCCCAGGTGCCACTTACACATACCTATCTGTTAAATCCAGAGAGAAGCAGAGCAGGAAAACCTACTCTTTTGAAGGCTGACCTTTTGAGAGGTCACATGGCTTGATCATATGAAACAGTGGTCTGCTCTGAAAATTTGAGATGCAACTGCCTTTTAATTTTTCCAATAGTTTGCATTACTTGTCTACAATTAAGACATGATTTCCTGGTGTAAGATAAATGGGAGAGCTACAGTCCTTATGTGCTAGTGTCAGGTATTGGGCCCAAGACCTGGATGCATGTGACTTCATGAGGCCTGGTTCGTGTACAGGGCTGCATTGAGTGATGGCAGATACTACACATTTAGTACTGAATACATACGTAGCAGGAATCGGTTCTTCCAGCCCTTCGTGCTAACCAGCCAAATACAATATTAACCAACTAAATGCCATACCATGAAATGTGCTGTTTTTAAATCCATCTTTTAGTGTAGAAAGCGCCATTTTGTTCATTTAGTAAACTCACTTTTTCGTAGACTCTGTCAAGTTGCCTTGGTTTGAAAAGACAGGAGNTGTTGTTCAAAAACTAGATGATAAATATTTTTTCAGGACAAGGGGGAATGACTTCAGACTCACACAGAATAGGTTTAAATTGAATATTGGGAAAAAATTCTTCCCTGTGGGGATGGTGAGGCCCTGGCACAGGTTGCCCAGAGAAGCTGTGGCTGCCTCATCCCTGGAAGTGTCCAAGTCCAGGTTGGACAGGGCTTGGAGCAACCTGTTCTAGTGGAAGGTGTCCGTGCCCGTGGCAGGGACTGGAACAAGATGATGTTTCTGATCCCTTTCAACCCAGGCCATTCTCTGACTCTGATGATGATTGCAGAAGCCTGTTACCCTTAATGCAATGAGCACTTTCATTAGAAAAAACATTAAAACATGGGCAAAAATAATTGACAGAAAGAGATCTAGATAACCTTTATTTATCTTTCAATATTAACACAAAATCATTCTTTCTTTAATTTTAGTATATGGCTCTCAACCCCTCAACCAAGAGGAAGAGCTCTCGGTCACCTGACAGAAAGCTTCCTAAGAAATCCAAAGCGGATGGATCTTCCCTGGGACAACCACTGAGTCCAACCCTGTGGTGCCATGTGCATTTGGAAAAATCTATAATTGGCTCTCCGCTGAAGGTGAAAAACTCTAAGAACTCAAAATGTCCTAAAGAGGAGCTGGAAGAGGTGATGAAAATTGTGTCGCCTGCTAAACTTGGTTCTAACTTTCACATTCCAAAGAGGAACCGACTAGGAAAGGGCAACAACAAATCCTTGGACAAAAAGCAAAGAGGCAAAAGAGTTCTGAATGGGCAGAAGTCATCGGGGAAGGCAAAGTCTCCCAGGAAAGGCTTGAAGACCCCCAAGATGAAAATGAAACAAATGACACTGCTGGACATGGCTAAAGGTACCACTAAGGTGTCCAGAGCTCCCAGGAATTCTGGAGGTACCCCTGGATCTTCCAGGAAACCCCAGAAACATCTGCCTCCTGCAGCGCTCCATCTCATTGCCTATTACAAAGAAAACAAAGACCGGGAAGACAAAAAAAGTGCTCTTTCCTGCATCATCTCCAAAACCGCTCGGCTGCTCTCAAATGAGGACCGTGCCCGTCTCCCTGAGGATTTGCGGGGGTTGGTACAGAAACGCTACGAGCTCCTGGAGCACAGGAAGAGATGGGCCACCATGACTGAGGAACAGCGGAAGGAGTACATGAAGAAGAAAAGGGAAAAGCTGAAAGAGAAACTGAAGGAAAGAGCAAAGGAGCGGAAGGAGAAGGAGATGAAGGAAAAACTGGAAAAACAGAGGAGATTTGAGGACCAAGATCTGAAAGGAAAGACATTGCCTACTTTTAAACTGGTTGATACTCCAGAGGGACTTCCTAACACACTTTTCGGGGATGTGGCCATGGTGGTAGAGTTTCTGAGCTGTTACGCAGGGTTATTGATGCCAGATGCTCAGTATCCCATCACAGCAGTGTCCCTGATGGAAGCCCTTTGTGCAGAAAAGGGAGGCTTCCTGTACTTGAACAGAGTACTGGTCATTCTCTTGCAGACCCTGCTGCAGGATGAAATTGCTGAGGATTACGCTGAGCTGGGAATGAAACTTTCTGAAATCCCACTTACTCTGCATTCCGCTTCCGAGTTGGTTCGCCTTTGCCTGCGTAAGTCAGATGTGCAAGAGGAAAGCGAAGTCTCGGATAATGTAGACGAAAGTAAGGATTCAGCAGCTTTTGAGGATAATGAGGTACAGGATGAGTTTTTGGAGAAACTGGAGACATCGGAGTTCTTTGAGCTGACTCCTGAAGAGAAATTGCGAATCCTTGGAGCGCTGTGTCACCGGATCCTAATGACGTACTCGGTGCAGGACCACGTGGAGGCCAAGCAACAGGCCTCAGCTGAGCTGTGGAAAGAGCGCCTGGCTGTCCTGAAGGAGGAGAACGACAAGAAGAGGGCAGAGAAACAGAAGCGAAAGGAAATGGTGGCCAAGAACAAGGAGAACGGGAAAGAAGAACATATGATGGGAAGAAATGAAAAGAAAAAACACGAGATGATGAAAATAGAGCACCGGGTGGAAATCGAAGCCGATGATATGATCAGTGCCGTGAAGAGCAGGCGCCTTCTTGCCATCCAAGCCAAGAAAGAGAGGGAGCAACAAGAAATACAAATGAGAGGTAAGAAAAATTACCTAGTGAGTAGAGTGTTTGTGTGTTGTGGAATAACTTCATGTCAAAAATGACAGCCTGTTTTCAGAAGCTGTCTTGGTTTGAAAGACAGGTGTCTGCTAAGGAAGGCAGGAGCCACCTGTGGAATGGAAAAAAAAAATGTAAACCCCCTTCTCTCTGAATTATTAAAATTAAAAAAAAAACAACAAACAAACAAAAAAACAAGGGGGCTCTTAGGCAAAGATATGAGGATAGGAATAACAGTTCTTTACTATATATATAAATAAGATGAACAAGCAACAACAACTATGGCATTACCCACAATCAGAAACCCAGCCCCAGCCTTCTCTCGGCCGCAGGCACTCTCCCCTCGGGTGCAGTTCCGGTCACAGCCGGCAGGGGCGCTGCGGCTCCCGGCGGGCACGGCAGGTGCGATGATTCCCCGCGGCTGCAGGGGGCGCTCCGGTGCGGCTCGGGCAGCGCGCGGTGATGGCGGCCCGGCCGAGACGGGAAGGGACGGGAGAGAGGCTCNGGGAAAAATCCAAACCTCAACAGAAGCATTGTCTGGTTTTAAGGGATTTGCTCACTGGAGATTCGTAATTCAGTTGCTGTGTTTCATTTGGCAGCTTAAACTTCGTAAATTTATTAAAAAACAATACCTGCTTCTAGTTCTTTATCTGTGGGTGTCTTTTTTTCAGGACCTTTCTAATTATGGCAGGCCCACAGAGGTTGGACAACACAGTATCTGTTTTGGGAGCAGAAAACGACCAAAAATTTGTCTTATATCCAAACATCATCTGGCTCTTGGGTACAGAGGAGATTTTTCCTGTGTAAAAGCGGTTCCTGCTGCTGCTGCTGGCCCTGCTGCTGTGCCCGTGGTCAGGTTGTTGCCAGCAGCCCTTTTCCCAGATTAGGATTTGGGCAATAAATCTCAGTTTACTCTTTCTCACTTTAAAGAATTAGTTATGGAGCTGTATAAATATAAACTGTCCACTCAAACCTCTCTAAATCACAAGTTACAACACCAGACTTTGTGTAAGTAGTGCTGTTTGAGGAGTATGGATGTAAAGAGATAACACTTCAGGTTTACAATTTAGGTGTTTTATTGGTTGTAAATGTGGATAGTGGGCAGAGGGAAGTCAACAGTGTAGCTCATCTAAGTTGTTCTTTCCCTTCTGAAACAAGTGAGAGATAAGCATCCCTTATGGAGCCTGGCTTTTGCACCTTAGCTGGAATGTGGGAGTATCTGTTCTGGGAGACCAAGAATCACAGAATGGTTTGGGTTGGAAGGGACCTTAAAGTTGATCGTGTTCCACTCCCCCTTCATGGGCAAGGACATCTTCCACTAGACCAGGTTGCTCCAAGCCCCATCCAACCTGGCCTGGCACAAGTTGCCCAGAGAAGGTGGCTATCCCATATTCTGTGATATGATGGTTTTTATCCAGGGTTTCTTCAGCCCAGTTCATCCTTACACCTTGACTTCTTCATTCTTTATGTATATATATATACGTAAAATACTTTCTTTTAGAATGGTGGGCAGAAAGAAAGTAAACTGAAGAGTGTATGGTTGTAAAGAATGTTAACTAAAATCCCCAATAAAACTGGTTTTTTTACTTCCATGGTGTAGTAAAATAAAAGACAATATTGATGTCTGGATACAATAAAGGAAAGCTAATGCTGCTCTGTGCTGATTCTAACAGTGAGGATGGAGAAAGAAGCAGAGGAAGAAAGAATCCGGAGGCATAAAGCTGCTGCTGAGAAAACTTTCCAGGATGGAATAGCCAAAGCCAAGCTGGTGATGCGCAGGACCCCAGTTGGCACTGATAGGAATCATAACAGGTGGGAAAGGAAATGACCATGAGCTTCCATCTCTGCCCTGAGAGACGGACTGTGTCAGATACCATCCCCCGGGAAGGGTTTGATAAGGGAGGGTGTCTGGAATTGTGGAGGAGAGAGAAGGGGAAAGTATTTGTGTATATGGAGTGTAGTGGCTGGTTACATGCCCAGCTTTTTGAGGACTTCCCATGGGGGTCAGGACCACTGGAGGTTCAAGTGCTGGCATTGGGTGCTCAGGAACCTTGTTACCATCTTTTCTCTTTTTTTCATGTTTGTTGCACAGTTATGCTCTTAAAACAGATTCTAAGCAAAGCTTTCCCTGTTTCTCAGCTATGCTAATATAAAGATATGCATGCATTCAGCTTTTAGTGATTTGAGCACACAGACGCTTCTCCCCTCAATGCAAATAAAAGTGTGCGTATGTTTAACTAGCCAGAAAAGGAGACAGGTACTTATTAACACACATTTCTTACAGGTATTGGCTGTTTTCGGATGAAGTTCCTGGCTTGTTTATTGAGAAAGGCTGGGTACATGACAGTATAGACTACAGATTTACCCTTCCCCACCAGAAAAAGGAAGATTTGAAGAAGGACTACAGCCCTGGAGGTATGGTCTCTTGAGGGTAATTCCTCTGCTCTGTCTGACTGTTTGGATGGAGTAGCGAGTGTGAAAGAACTGTCTAGTCCGAGTGTTTTCATGGGAATACTCTGATTTAAGCCTCCTTTTAACTCCAGATGCCTGCACACAGGAGGTGCTGGTGATATTTCCCTTCTGCTGCTGCAGGTCTGGAGACTTGCCTGCAGTATCCCACCTGAGGACCATGGGATACAGTCTCCTCTCCCACAAGTAGCGAGGTTGATGTCAGTTGATATCATCCCTCTGGTTCACCCTGACCTTGCTGAGTTGCAGCATGCCCGACCCTTGCACAGTTAGCCAGTTGTGCTGCAGTGTGAGGATGTCCATCACAGTGCTGATATTCCACTGGTGCCAAGACTCCCAGATCAGCCTGTGGAATAATAACAAGCAGGGCAGTCTGTTAGATATGCACAGCTTTGCTGATTGAGGTTGTTTTTGCGAACATCCCTGTTGCACTTCTTCTCAGCCTGCTCTTCACCTTTGCTGAACATGCAGGTGAGGTGCAAGGGACTTGCTGAACTTCCAGTGCTTCCTCTTTGATTTTGCCTGGTTGACTTGGAGCCTGGGTCTTGGAGCCTTGCAAGCTTGGACAGGCACAAAAATCCATCTGTACAGAAGGAAACTTAACAATTCTATGTGGAAGTAATTCTTCGGACAGAAGACCCTGCAATAATCTGACTCAGCTGAGTTTCAGTCATGATCATTTCTTGCTTTTGGAACATCAGATTCTGGCACTGAGTCCATCTGCAGCAATGCTTCATGGGAGAGCTTATGGAGTTAGATCCAAGGCCTCACCTGGTAGTATTGTCTTAGACAAGGGACAGACTAGACACCTGTAGAGGAATGGAAAAGGGCAGATCTACAGTGAGATCCTTCATCCAGGTATAACTTTACAGCCACCTGTGTCTTGGTGACTAAGCTGGAGGTGCATCATTCCAAGCTCCTCCATGGGTATATTTTCTTACAAGAACTCTTTCAAATACTGACCAGCTGTGTTCCTGATCAACTCCTTGCATCCAGCTGTTTTCATCTCAGCTGCTGCCCCAGCCAATGGGCAGGATTTCAGCATGTTCCTTTGGAAACCTAACAATCAAAGGCCTAAATGAGCAAGGGTTTAAATTCATGTCAGAGTGTTGTCTGAGATGCTCAGAAATAAAAACTCATGCTGCTTATACCTCCTTTGATTCTCAAAGTGCTTTGTCAGTATATAGCTAAAAAGCGAAACTAGTTTTATGTATTTGAAATAGTAGAAATGCTGCTCAGGAATCTACCTGAGACTGCACTTTTCTCTTGCAGAGAAGCGGAAGAGCACAGGCACTGACGGCCGAGGGAACAAGCTGCCCCGCTCCATGCCCACCACAGACCTGCCCGCTGAGACCACCACTCCCAAGCAGGGCCAGAACTTATGGTAACACACACTTTCATGGCTGCAAAGGACTCAAAGTGTAGTGGTCAAGGAATCTAGACAGATTTCTTTTGCTAAAGCCTGCTACAATCCTTCCTCTTTCAGTGCTGAGCAGTTGGGTTGGTTCAGCAGCTCCCAGGCCTCTGTTGCTGATATTATTACTGCCCAGCTAACAGGGCAGCCAGTCCAAGAGCCAGTGGAACCATCATTCAACCTAATCGATCATACAAAGCCAGTATAAATGGAGCTATTAAAATGCTTCTTTGATGTATTGCTTTTTAAGTATTTTATTCTTCCGTATTGACAGCCTATTATCCCTTTAATGCTTCCCGGTGCCAAGCAGCGTCTTCTAAGTGAATCAAATCTACCTTTGAGCATGTTTGATTGTAACTTGCTCCAGTAGTTGGGCCCTACCAGTGTCCTTAAAGAAATTCTCTTGTGTTGGATGTTGCTCTATGTGGTAAGGAGTGCTCAGCAGTGTCCCCATGCCAGAAACTCCTGGCTAAGCTTTACCTGTTAACTGCTGTGGAGCATTGTGTATTTTTTAGATAACTCTGAGAATAACTGTTGTAAAGTATGTGCTCCTGCAGCTCCCCTCTTAGCAGTGTCTGTCCCACGGAGTTCCACTGCTGACACAGTTGCTTGGTCTTTGATAAATAGAGTTGAACTCATCTCCAAAGAATAATTGCCAGTTAGAAATACTTCACTAAACATGTACCTGCTCCTCCACCAGGAACTGTAAAAGAGGCTGAAACTGTGGGTGTCTTGATTTATATGAACCATCAGCATTGAGTGCTGACTCTTGGTATTGCTCTGCCACTTCTCTGTCATGGCAGTAGGTTGTAGATTGCCGAGTTCCTGTGCTTTCCTTCACTACCCCATCCTCCCACGACAAATCCCCACCCTGTTACCAATCTGGGCCTTTGCACATCTTGCCACGTGGCTGAAATTCAGGCATTTGGGCTTTCCTAAGGAATGGGTGCTGCACAGGGAGTGATCCACAGGGACAATGTGATCCACAGGGAAGTCCTCTGCTCTTCCTAACTGCTTCGTATATCGCTTGATCTTTATTGAGCAGAGATGGCAAGGTGTGTTCCAGGAGAAGGACCGATTCCATAAGGAAAACAGTAGCTTAAATTTAGAGTGCATATTGCTGAGACTGAGGGCAGCATAGAGACAAACTGGATGAGTTAATTAACACAGAATTCCTTTAACTTGTGACTCCAGGCTGAGCTTGAAAAAGCACGGTATTTGATCTGTTCATTCATGTTCGCAACTCCCAACAACATTCTGAGGGAGGTCAGTATGGTGACAGAGGGAGGAGTTGCTGTGTGGAGTAACCAGTCACAGCCTGGGAGGAGCAGCTCTTGGAACCAGGTCCTGGACACACTCAGTGCTGAATTATATTCTGTCACTAAGAGCTGCTTTGTATGGAGTGCCCATAATGGATGGTATTTTCCTTTTATAAAAGAAGGCAACAAAAAGAATTAAGAAGTTTCTTTAAAAAAAAAGCTTCAAGTGGCAGCCAGAAGTCCAAAACACTTTCAAAGAGATTTGCCTTAGAGTTGCCATACTGAATGGTCAGAGCAAGTGCTGCCTCTTACCTTTGAAAAAAAAAAAAAAGGGTTGAGGAACTTGGAAACAAAACTGTAGCAGCAATAACAAGACATTCTGAGTGTGGTTCACATCAGGATAAGGAAGCTGTTAAAAGTAAGAAAGCCTACTTAAAACCTGTGGTGAATCTCAGTGAAAGAAATAAAAAGAATGGTAAAGTGAAGTACAGACTAAGGGCAAAACAATTTTCTTTTCCCCTTGGGGAACAATCCTGCTTCACAAAATCTATTGTTACAGGGTCTGCCTTAGGAGAAGCGGGAAGCTCTTTGCATGAGAGAATAATTGGCTAAGAAATACTAAATAAATTACAGAAATACTCTAAACTTGTATGTTCAGCAGGGAGATGGAGAGTAATGCTAGAGAAAACTGGGGAGGTCTCCTAAGGAGGTTTTCTTTGATAGAGAAAAGAGGGGTCAGGAAATAAAACTAGCAAATGGCTGTTTTGAAATAGAGAGGAAAGTGCTGCAGCTGAGGTGCACAACTGGCTGCTACCAACTGTTGTGGACCTGTGAATTGCACCTGTTCAAAGCACCAGTGGACAAATTGCTGAGGGAGGAGTTCATTGAGGAGTAGGAAGCACAAAGGTAATTGTCCTGGCACGCAAAGGAGTCCTTAAGCCAGCAGATGCTGCAGTCTGGAGGGGTAGGTTGAAGAACTGTCACTGCATACCTGCTCTGCCTTTTGGCCACTCAGAGACATCAGACACTGTGGGGTTTTTTTTTTTGGCCTGGCTGTTATGCCACAGTGTCTTTAATTTCTGTCCTTTCTCGTCCCTGCTAGGAAAGACTTTTAAGTGCTGACAGTCACAGCACTTGCTGGCTTTTTATGAGGATCTCATGCCTGTGTGCACTGTTCTGCCAGGCAGGGGCAGCAGGGCCGGTGGAGGATCTGAGCCAGGCATGGGCCTTGAGCAGGGGCAGGGAGGCAGCTTCTCAAAGGACACATAACCCCTTCTAATTGGGTGCTGTGCTGGCTGCCTCTCTCTGACTGACAGGGCACCCAAAGCCTTGCTTGCACCTAAGCAATAAGGTGTCTCAGCTGAAAGGCTTGTCCTTAAGGATCTGGAACTGCTTAGAGTCTGTCTGCTAAGTACCTGTCTGACAGCTGCCACCACTTACATGGAAGCTTCCACTGAAAGCCAAGTGACAGGCTGGGAGCTGTTACTTCAGGGGATAGCCGGGAACTTCCCTCTGAGGAAATCCATATTCCTATTCCTGTATTTTCCTTTAGGGCCATTGCCATTGATCTCAAGGACTGCTCTGAGCATAAATGGTTACGGAAGAGTCTCCTCCTTGGCCGCTTTTTGCATATTGTCCTTGGACACCCTGAGGAGCCCCGAGCTCACACTGAAGTCCTTCGATATATATGTGACCTGTTGTTTGGATACAAGGACTTGTCCAGCTATAACTCATAGTTTTGGCATGTGCATAGGAAGTTTCGTTTCTTTGTGTTCTGCTTTAAGTCCTGCTGTTTGTCTCTTTTCCTAGTGGTATGTGGGATTGAGTAGCCTCACAGTGCACATAGAGCATTTACCCTTTTATACTTTAGAGTGATGAAACTTTGAAATTAAACACCAAATTAACTCTGAATAATTGTATTTCACAGTACTGCCCCTTTTCCCCTTGAGGATGGGAGCTGGTAGGGCACTGATAATAAAGGGAGAAATAGGTTTATACTTCTATCAAGAGTTATACAAACAGTATCTCACAGAAGTGGTTCTGCTGTCAGTACTTTGTCCCCAAAAAGAAGAGGGTCCAATGTTCTGTCCTAAAGGTGCAGAATCATAAACACTTGGTTACTTCTGTCTTCTACAGACAGATGGACCACTCCCTCTCTTCACCTTGTGCTCCACTTGCACAGATGTTGATCCTTATTTTAAAATCTCCTTGTTCTGGGCACATGGGCTCTGAAGAAGTCTCTGTCCATACCATAGTGCTTGTGAGCTGTGTACTTCCTGGTCTTTCCTGCAAGAACCATGGGGGAATCACAGCCTTGGCAGGATATTAGCATGCAGGAGACTTCTTGCTCATCCTGGTCAGAAAGGAGTTGAATTTTGGGAACAGTGGCATCTCTGCAGAGTAACTCCCGTTGTTCTTCATCTGTTAGGAATTCAGCATGGTATGGCGGGTCCCCTCAGCAGGCAATTTGAGTTAACCATGAGGGTGCTGACAGACTCCATTCTCACGCTTATACCCTGCAGATGGAGTGTCCCTGTTTCCACCAACCCTCCAGAGCAGGTACTGGTCCTGGGCTCCTCTAGATGTTGTCCTCTCAATTTCATCATTCCTTAGTCCAGGTTTTAGACCTTTCTCTGTCCCTTTGGCCCGTAGCCTTAGAACAGGTAGGAATATTCAGCCTGAGTGAATACTGGGAGCTCCTTTTGACTTGATGCTTGTGGTATTTGTCCCTTCTGTTCTGGTTGCTGACCAGTCTGTTGACTTGCTGCCAGAAATGTCAGGAGAGAATCTAGGCTGTTCTTTAGGAATGCAGGAAACCCTTACACCAGTCTGGATTTCCCCCTTGTAGATCAGTTTGAAGACCCACGCCTGGTCTTGACTTTCCCAAAGGAATCTTTCCCATCCCTCTGGAGTGTGTGATTAAGCTGCACCAGGCCACATGAAGGGCACCAACTGTCTTACCATCCCCCTCTGTAAGACTCACTTTCGCCTTCCCCATTTAAAATGCCAGCCCTGTCTTACCATGTCCATGCTCCCAGCCTGGAGGTGTTTGAGCTCCAGTTGGAGGTGCAGGTAGTTCCTACAGGTGGGGAGTGCCTGGAGCTAGTTTGGGAAGCAGGAGGTGTGGCTGCACAGAGCAGCAAGGGGTCACTAATCAAGCTAACACGATGTCTCTTATAGGTTTGTATTTTGCAGATCAGGCTTAGGTTCAGGCTTGAGTTCAGGCTTAAGTAGATCAGTTCCCTCTCCCAGAAATCCCAGTTCTTACTCTCAGGGTGAATTGGGAAGACTTCACTGCCTGTTGCAGATATTCTTCCTTCCCTGTCCTATGTCCTTTTCAGCAGGAACAAAGTTGTGCCAGGGCTTCATTCTGGCTTTCTTAAAGGGGTTGGAGCTGCTTTCTGCAGCTGCCCAGCAGCCTGTGTTGTCTTCCCCCAAAATACTGGGGAATACAAGCCCTACATGATGACTGTTTCCAGTGCCCTTTCTTTTTTAGTGTGACAAAACAGTGCAGTGAGTTCCCCCCTTTCATTTGTCTTCATGGGAGAAAGCAAAGAAAGCTCAGGTGTGGTCATCTTGGATATTTTTCTAGCTGGATTCGATGGTGTATCACCAGCAATGTCTGCTGTTGTTTCATCACGACCGGGGCAACCCATCTCAAGGTGTCTGGGAAATACTCCTGTGCTGGGTATCTGTACACTAAATGGTTTAGAGTGTGGTTTATGCCGTTCACAGGTGTTGACAGATTCTAGTGGGTGAACGATATCTGAAGCTGCTCTGTCCTGTTCCACAGGGAGGTATGCAGAGGGTATTGGTGCCTGAAGGTTTTGATCTCAGGGTGCAGAATGAGGATGCTCCACAGGGTCAGATGTATTGAAGCAGGTGACTGGCTAAAAAAAATTTTCCTTCCATTGTTGAATGATCAGTCCTATCTTTTATTAGCATAATGAATTTCCTAGCTGAATGCGAATTGTGAGGCCATTGCCCTAGTAGGACCATACTAGAATTATGCAATATTTTCAAATGTGGTATTTAGTAAGTATTTCTGCCAGAAAAATAAACATTGTGGAGACTGTATTCCAAGAGGAGCCATAACAGTACCTCTCTCTAGTTGTTGCTTGGCTCATCTGAGCTTGTGCCCAAGAAGGAAGATTAGATCTGGAATCTTCTGGTAAGGATCAGAGAGTGGCCCTTTGTATTTGTTTCCAAATAAGGTTGATTCCCCTATTTCCTGTCTTCCCTTTTCCATTGAGCAGTCCTCTTATAGAAGATAGGGAATTAGTCATATTGTCTCTAAATGACCTCTGAAGCTCGGGTTGAATCCACATCCCATCAGGTGAGGAGGCTCCATGGCTTCCTGGAATAGAGTTGGAAAGAAAAGAAGGAAAGCACAGAATTTCAGGCTGTCTTAAAACTCATTTGAATATATAACCCAGCATGCAAGCATGTTTGTACTCTGGAATTGCAGAGAGAATACCTGATTTAGAGAACTCTGCTACAGTATTCCCCTTTTAGATTGGACTAACTGCTGATGGCCATCGCTGTCCTCAAGGATTCCTGAGCAGGAGGGTTTCAAGCTGATGAATATGGTTTTCAGATTCTGCACTTGAGCTTTCAAGTTTAGGCAGACTTAGAGAGAACTTGTGCACTTGCAGTGACAGAGCCTGCACAGGCACACAGCTCCAGCAGCAGCAGTTGTGGGATCAGCCAGGACAACCCCTTTTTAATCTGGGGACTTCTGGTTAATGAAAGAAAATATGATTAAATTGCCATGCTGTCAGCGTGTAGTATGTTAGTCTTTTCTAGTACATCTAACATGACATTCAGATCACTTAAATGAACTGCAGAGTAGTGAATGGAATCCCTGGGGCAGATGACTAAATTCAAATGCCAACATTTTAATAAACTTAATGGGGAAAATACATCTATGAATCAGTTCTGTGTTTATTTTGATTCTCTTTTTCTTACCCTGGAATTGGCTACATTTGGGGACCTTGAAACGAAGCCAATCTGAGTCAGAATTCTTCTACCAGCATTCCTGGAAGTGTTTCACCTTGCTCCATGGGGTCAGGATATAGGTTACCTCTTATCCCTATGTACTGATCCTTGGGAACTATTTAGAAGAAGAAATTGTATTGTCACAGAGATCCCTTAGGTGATCTTGGTGCATTTTTCTATCTTTCAGGTTTCTCTGTGACAGTCAGAAGGATTTGGATGAGCTTCTGGGTTGCCTGCACCCCCAAGGAGTGAGAGAAAGCCAGCTCAAGGAGCGCTTGGAGAAAAAGTGAGCCTGCTCTTTGTTTTTCTATGTGTGCCTTCTCCAAGTCAGAGCATGTCCTCGGCACAGCAATCCTTGCCATTCCTGGGGCAGCATCCCAGGCTGGGCTTTGATTGTTCCTGTGCTGAAGAGGGGAGGACTTTGAGGTTGAGTAATTTCTTGTTTTCTTGAGCAGGTTCTTGATAAATAATACTCTGAACAGTGAGGAGGTTCTGTCAGTCTTTAAATTGCTCCTTGAAACCAGAAACAAAGGTAGTGCTGGTTGCTCTGAGCCAGAACTGCCACGTGCTTTCATGTGTCTTTCAAGGAATATTCTGCACTGGTGGAGCTCATAGCTCTCAGTGGAGACCATTGTCCCAGAGCTTGCCCAGCTCCCAGGGCAGTGCTCTGCCTGTACTCAAAGGCTGGGTTTGATTTTCCAGGTATCAAGACATCACACATTCCATCCATTTGGCTCGGAAACAGAACTTGGGCCTCAAATCTTGTGATGGCAACCAGGAACTGCTGAACTACCTCCGGAGTGATCTGATTGAGGTTGCAACGCGGCTGCAGAAGGGAGGCCTGGGATATGTTGATGTGACACCAGAATATGAAGCAAAAGTGAGTGAACAGGCAAAGTACTGAACAAGACAAGTGTGAGATGACACTTTCTGTGGAAGGTCTTCAGTCTTTTGTTCTCCTCAGACAAGAGGAGCAAGAAATCAGTTTTCTCATTTGTCCTTTAAACAATTATTTCTAGATTACACAGCTGATGGCTTGAGGTGTAGGTGAGTCATAATGTTGGAGCTGAGTGTCTTGTTCAGTTGTCCTGTTTCCATATTCTCATGACAGACTTCTTCATGGAACAGAACTCCATAGCTGATTTTTATCTTCTATATCAAAGCCAGCATGTCTTGTTGAGACAGCAGCAATATGCTGATTCCATAACCAGGTGTGGCAGGTAATCACACTGCATTAGGTACCACAGGTGTCCATTTGGAGACCCAGTTCAAGCAGCAGAGAGAGTAATATCCAGCTGTTACAGGGTTTTGTGCTCTTCCCAACAGGTGTACTCGCTGGAGAGTCTAAAGGATTTTGGAGAATGTGTGATTGCACTCCAGGCTGGTGTTGTTAAGAAGTTTCTGCAAGGTTTCATGGCCCCCAAGCAGAAGAGAAGGAAACACCAAGGAGAGGATTACATTGCCAAATCTGAGGAGATAGATGAAGACAAGAAAATGGCAGAAGAAGCCAAGGTATTGTTCACCTCACGGCTCTGTTTTGGTCTTGAAGTAAAACTCTTTGAGCAGTAGCAGTACATTTCGTGGGGTACTAAATCTTGAGCAGCTTCCTCACATTTCAGACTTGTAGTTGAGTGGGTTTGGTGTTTATGGGGCCAGGTGTTCCCTGCTTATTTTGAGGAGTAAATATATGGGGAAAGTAAAAATAATAGTGAGGAGTTACTTAATTTTCTCTCTGTGAATAGGAAATGGGTCAAGTTCCCTCTGTGCAGTTCCACTTAAATAAAAGTATATTATGGAGCATTTTCACAGAACTTAACAGGAATTGTATCTGTCAGAGAGGACTTATGGTGCTTTGGTCCACAAAGAGAAGGAGAGACATGTTGAGGTTCCGGTGACTGCAAGGGAGTGAGATTCAGGTAAATACCACATTAGGCAAAGGAAGACACAAGTTGTTAGATGTGTGGAGGCATTTGAGGAGATGTCTGGGCAAACAAGCTGCATTTGCCTCCAGGACAAAAGTGGTATTGCGAGTCTAAATATGTATTCCTCCTGATTAAAGGGATGGGGAGAGGAGCTGCAGAGGATTGGGAAGGCTACTGCAGGCAGTTGTGCTGCACCAGTGTTTCACCCTAACAGGGGTACTTGTGTTCGGGGGTAGTTTCTATGCGCTAAGTTGAACAGGACATTAATGCTCTGTGACAAAACTTTCCCCGCTGCCCTCAGCTCTGCCTTGACTGATCACTGACTTCAGCAGAAGCAACAATATCAGAATTGGATCAGCAGAAGTACTTGAAAATCCCAACTTAAAAAAAGAAATATTAGGTGTTTACCTGAAGGGAGTGGGCAAGAAGGGTGGAGAGAGACTAATTTACAAGAGCATGTAGTGACAGGATAAGGGGGAATGGCTTCACACTGATAAGAGAGCGGGGTTAGAGTGGATATTGGGAAGAAATTCTTCCCTGTAAGAGTGATGAGGCCCTGGTACAGGTTGCCCAGAGAAGCTGTGGCTGCCCCATCCCTGGAAGTGTTCCAGGCCGGGTTAGACGGGGCTTAGAGCAACCTGATCTAGTAGTAGGTGTCCTTGCCTATGGCAGAGGGTTGGAACGAGATAATCTTTGAAGTCCCTTCCAACACAAACCATTCTGAGATTCTATGACTGATGCTGGAGATAGTTTTTTTCGTGTGGATCTGTGGGGTTTTTTTTAAAGCTCCTGTCAGTTTATGCTGAACCCTTGTTTGAACATCAGCTTTGCTAAGCTGTGCCATTGCTGTGTTAGCAGGATAATTTGGATAGGCACTAGAAATTTTCACATTCTTCAGGTGTCCTGAAGTATTTAAACTTCGCTAATTTTGAATCTTCTGTCCTAAGTGCAAGGGCAATGGGGAAATGCTGTGCCCTGAAAGCTCTCAGCAGAATGGAGTGCTGTAAAAATCTGTGAGGTCTGAGGCAGAAAGGCTTAGATCAGTACATTTCCTGTTTCTACAGCAGCACCATATTGTGCCTTACTCCTATCTGCCTTACAGCTATAACCGTGAGGGCTGTACATGTAGGGCACACTCAGGGTAGCATCAGATTTACTACAACACAGTCCCAATGTGTGATTGCGCAGGTCTCCATTCCCTGAGCACTGGCTTTAGTGTTGTGCCAATCTCTCAGGAGCATTTATTTATGCAGAGCAGTGCTTACTTTATCTCCTTCAGACTTTTCTAGACCTTTGTTGTGGTAGAAGCAGTGTTCAACTTTTTTGGGGTTGTTCGTTTGTTTGGTTGGTTTAGCAATTTTTTTTTAACCTCAGTTTATCTGGAATAAGCTTTCTTTTTGCCAAAGCAGAAAACCTTTACAGATGACCTTGAAAGAGCAGCCTAGTTCTTAGATACAGTTATCTGATGAAAATCCCTGACTGCCAGGCAGACTGTTCTGAAGAAAAATCTCCTGCATAGGCCAAGAATTATTGAAGCCTTTTGAGCCAGAACTACACTGAGAGCATACAGCAGGTAAAATACAACATAGCCGCACTGGAAAATCATACTCAATGTACTTCCAGACTGGAGAGGAAGAATTGCAGCCCTGTGGTGTGGGTATGTCTCATTTTCCCTGTGAGAAACAAGTTATGGCTTAACTGGCACCTGTTTGCTGACATAATTGTCTGTGCTAAGCCTTCCTGCTGGCTCAGCTGCATTGCTGGAGCTCACACTGCTGAGTGGCAAAGGATTGCAGCTTGTGGCTGCTCCTGAAAATCAGGCTGGTGCCTCTGTTGATGCAAACATTCCCATTTCCAGTGGCAGTAGCATGCTGGACTGTCCCAGATCAGGGCAGGGAATATGAGACCTCTTTGCAGCATGATGTTGCATCACAACAGCCTGAGCAGAGTGAAGAACCATGGATGGGTTACAAGTAGGTTATCACCCCTGTGACCTGAGTTTAGTAGTGTGTGCAAGGGAAGAGTCAGTCTGCACCAGCAGGCAATCCCCTCAGAGAGCGGCTTCACAACCAAGCAATTCCAGTTTCAGCTGTTGTGAGAGGTTTCAGCTCAGGATGCCAGATGAGAGCCTTTCTATCTGGGGGCTTGTCCACCTTTACCTAAGAAGGTGTTTTCTGTCACTCTGAGGTTGACATGTGACTGAGGACTTCTCCTTTTATTTTGGAGGTTGCTTTTTGTTTTGTTTTCCCTGCTATATTGCTCCTGTCCAGTCAGGAGGGGATTTAAGTAACTTCTTTCAGTCTCCCATTTTGCCTTGTTGGCAGCTGGAACTCCCTTGGTACTGGTGCTGCTCAAATGCCACAGTCTCCTGATGCTTGGGAAGCAAGGCTAGAAATCTGTTAAATTCCACAGACTTGAGGAGAAATATCTCAGCAAAACTTGCCAGCAGCTTTTGCAGATTTATCTTGGCCCAGCAGTTACCCAGTATGTTAACAGCAAAACCCATGGAACAGTTCCCTTGGAAAATTAATTACACAGTATGTGAAGCACCTCAACAATGTTCTGCAAAGAAATAGCACAGAGCTGTGTAACCTCCACAGTGGGCTAGGCAGCTTTCCGTTTGTCTCCGGTGGTTCTCCAGGTTCCACACCAGTAATGGCAGCAGGGATGTTGGCATTTCAGAAGAGTTGGTGTGTTTTTCCAAGCATCTAATATATGCTGTGCTTCCTCAAATTCAGTCAGAGGAGAATGTGCAACTCTGCAAAACTCCTGGGTTTTGTTTGGCTCCCAAATTGCTGTCAGCTGCAGAGTTTAGATTTTCCCATCAGACACTTCACTGTTTGTTTTTTCATTCTCCTGGGGTAGAAGAACATTAACTTGAATCCTATTATATCCCTGTCATGTCTGGGCCATTGCCTCATTGTTGTAGAGCACAGGATTACCATTGGAGTGAGACATGGCTGTGGATGAGTTCTGTCCTCCTGCATTTCTGATTTATCAAAATGGTATTTCCAAACCTCCTGAACTGGGTGTGTGGTTTCCCATTGGCTTTGCTTTGTGCAGACCCTGGCAGCTGCCCTGGTGCAAAGCTCAGCTTTGATGCTGTCATCCTCATTCCCAGTTTCTGAGATTTCAGATGAACTGAGGCCATCCTGTCTCAGGGAAGTGGCTGGTTTCACATTTGGGGGTCCAAATGCCTGTGCAGTGTGATTGTAGCTTGTGGCACAGGATACCCTCTGTCACTTGAGCAGCTCGGGGACCTCGAGGGTGTTCCTGAAGTCCAGGTACCTATTTGGTACCCACTGGAGGGCAGCACAGGCCATTTCAATCTTCCTTCCGCTGTGATTGCCAGCTTTTCCACAACTTTCATCCCATATTTTACAGTGCTAGATTTCTGCATTTTATTTTCTTAGCCTGCTGATTATTTGGGTTAGACCTTCAGAGCAAGAATTTAGTGGAGTTCACATAGGTCGATTCAGCCTGACCACGAAATGCAGAACGGTCGACTGTTAGGAACAAACTATCTGATCCAGAGAGACTGCATATGGATAAACCACAACCAGGACTGCTGCAGTGACACGGAAGGAAAGAAATATCAGAGTTTAGCTTTGGTTATGAAGGGCCCCAGCTAGGGGATCTAAAAACCTCTTTAGACTGAAAGGAGCTGTGTCTGGGCATTGTTGTAAGCTGTTAAGTCTGTCTGCAGGTTGCTTCAGCCATGGAGAAGTGGAAGACAGCAATCCGGGAGGCCCAGACCTTCTCCCGTATGCATGTACTGCTGGGGATGCTGGATGCCTGTATCAAGTGGGATATGTCAGCAGAGAATGCCAGATGCAAAGTGTGTCGCAAGAAAGGTACGCATTCCTGCCCCACAGAATTCCTGCCTGTGAAACAGTTGGATGCTGTCACCTCTGCTCTGCTTAGGCAATGTGTCCTTGTAGTCTGTCACTCTGACTGTGGCTGTAAGTTCTGATTATTTTAAGTTCTCAATGTCAGGATTTACAGTCAGCAGCACTGATCTCTCAGAAATATTTGACCCCGACTCCAGTAAACCATTCTTATGTAACTAGTACACAGTATTGCAGAGCACTGCAGAGCTGCTATCCCCTGGATATTTAGGGTACTTGGACAAAAGTCATCTACAAATCTTTCTGGGAGCACTTGTGCCACTGTCCATTCCCTAGTTTCATTTTTGGAATGATCTTTGGATCTCTGAGCCTTGTCAGTTAATCCAGTCTTTTAGAGAAGGAGCAAGCAGGAGAGGTTGGGAAGGTTATTATGGGGAAAGCAAGGTGGGATGTTGCTGCTCTGAGGCCAGAATGGGAGCAGAACCGCTCAATGAGCTGGGGAAGTCACCAAACACGTGATGAGGGGATACTTTCTCTGTGTGCACTGTAGAATGAAGGGCTTTAGAGTCTTCCAGGTGGAGGGGGAAGTAGAAGGGTGTCAGCAGAGACAGGGTGCTCGTATTTGTTCTGCCATAACCTCTCCTGTTGGATGGGAGCCTGGAGGAAAGAGCCTGGTGGTACATTCTGCCTCACCACTTTTATATTTGCTTAAACTGTAGTGGGAAATGAGGGCAGGCAGAGCTCGGGGGACTGCTGGGCAACTTTTGTTTACCAAAAGGCTTTGACATCCACCCCTTCAGAGAAATGAGGGCTGAACTTGTGCAAAATCCACCTTCACTGTGGAACCTCAAGGGTATTCCAAACCAAAACTACCCTACCTGCCATTGAGAGGAGTTTCTAGGCAGAAGTAAGTGGGGCCTCACCTGAGACTAACACGATAGTTTCACAGAAATGAAGAACTGAGATGTTAGAGAAAGACAAGCTGGCAAGCCCTCTGCACTTTCTTTTTCCACTTCATTAAAAGAAAGCTGGCTCAGGACTGTCTCCCTGTTTCTCTTCATCAGTGGGAAGCACAGAGAGAGACTAGTCCTGCTGCATACTGATTTTCAGTGTAGCCTAGTTACCCTGAGTAGAAAGAAGATACTGTGTAGGTTAACCAGACTGAACATAGAACAAGAATAGCTGCATTTTTAGCTTACAGCTTTGGGGCATATTTACAGCAAACTTCTCTTTCCCCATGTTTGTGTGGGTGGAACCTTTTTGGCAGCTTTCTGTCTTTGCCTCCAATGAAATCTTCACAGGGCAAGGGATTTTGTATTCGTTTTGTGTATTTTTAAATGCTGCTGTTCGTAAATATAGTGGTGAGACAGGAGGAAGGATCCCCAAGGAGGGCCATCAGAGAAAGGGTCCCTGCCCTCAGAGGGGTCTCTGCACCTTTCTCTTGCTTAGTCCTGCCCTCCAGCACTGCAGCAGCTTCTGCCTATTGGGTTGAGTGAGGCTGTGGCCTTGTTACAAGTGAGCTGCACTTTCCTAGGTGAGGATGACAAGCTGATCCTGTGTGATGAGTGTAACAAGGCCTTCCACCTGTTCTGCCTGCGGCCAGCACTCTATGAGATCCCAGACGGGGAATGGCAGTGCCCAGCATGCCAGCCTTCGACAGCCCGGCGCAGCTCACGAGGCAGGTGAGTGACCCTTCTGCCCTTAGCCTTGTCACAGCACAGTCCTGGCCCTGTTTTCACAAGACCCAAACCAGCCTGGAGCAAAGCCCCTTTAAAAGGTTTGAAATCACCCAGTTAAAGCAGCACTGGAACAGAAGAAAAGCAGTTTTTTCAGGATGTAAGTTTAGCACACCTGTGTGGTACTGACGCATTACAAGTTCATGAGTTTTAATAAGTAACCCAGGTTTAGAAATGAAAACGTGCCAAACACCCACCAAAATTAGCTGCACTAAGGGATTGTTGTTTCCTTTCAGCAGCTGGTTGGATTGTTTCTTCATGTAGTTGGTGGCACTGCGATTCTATGGGTGCCTGGGCTGGGTTACTGGAGTGTTCTGCTAGAGCAGACATTACTCCAGGCTGCAGCTCAGTCCCTACTCTGCTACTACAAGTCAGGCTACAAAATGCCATTCTAATGGTTTTCTGGACATGATGATAACCTTAGCAAGACAGGAGCACCTTATAATATGACAAAGAGAGCGTGATTTGAGGAGATGTGGCAGATATGAGTAGTTGCCTCCTGACAGCAGGGGGTTGGATTGGTTTTTTGAGTTGCAAGCTGGAACTTAAGTGTTTTACAGTATGCGTCCTTTGCTGGTGGTGACTGTGCTGCATCTCCCCATGTGTCAATGAGGTGAGGCTGTCGAGTGGCACCTGATACAGAAACAGCCAACAGATCCTCCCTGACAGAGCAGCAGCAAAATAGAGGTGTGCCAGCCAGTAGCGTACAGGTGGTGCATGGCCTTAAAAGTATTACTTACTCCCTGGACACCGTTTAAGAGTTCCTCAGGCTTGTACAGAAATGACAGGGCTTAAAGGCAGCTGTTGTGACCTGAGTTCATAGTTACTTTGATGTGGCAGAGTCACCTGCAAGCTGCTCAGTTCCTAGCCCAGACCCATCAGGTAGGGAACACCAGTCCTGTTATCTGCTTTCTGCTCTTGTCTTCCTGGCTGAGGTAGGAAAATAATGTAAGCCTGGCAGATCTTTTACCCCCTGCGCTGTGGAAGTTTTATTCCTTTTATTGCTCAAGATCCTCTTTCTCCAGGGGATTTAGACTCCCACAGCAGCTTTGCCTGTGTCCCCTTTTGCCTGTGCGTGCTGGTTTTTAATGATCTGAATGAGACCCCACCTGCAGTGCTGCCTCTAGCTCAGGGATCCCCAGCACAGGAAGGACATCGATGTGTTGGAGCAAGTCCAGAAGAAGCCAGCTAGATGATATGAGGGATGGAGCACCTCTGCAATGAGGGAAGTCTGGGAGAGTTGGGATTGTTCAGCCTGGAAAAGAGAAGGCTTTGGGGTGACCTTGCAGCCTTCCAATACCTGACAGGAGCCCACAAAAAAAGATGGAGAGAGACTGTTTACAAGGGGGAATGGCTTCCTTGACATTCTTCCTTGACAGAAGGCGGAGTTAGATTGGATATTGATTGGAAAGAGGTTCTTTCCTGTGAGGGTGGTGAGGCCCTGGCACAGGTTGCCCAAAGAAGCTGCGACTGCCCCATCCCTGGAAATGATGGAGCTTGGAGCAACCTGGTCTAGTGAAAGGTGTCCCTGCCCATGGCAGGGGGACTGAAGCAAGATGGGCTTTAAGGGCCCTTCTAACCCAAACCATTCTATGAATGATTGAACAGACACAAGTGAGAGAGAAGCCAGAATGTGCTGGGCAGGGAGTCTGGGTGGCTTCTGACTTCAGCATGTGAGGAGCGTGATGTTCTGCTCACCAATCTGTTTCTCATAGTATAAGGAGACTTATCTGTTTCCTTTAGTATAGGGGAAATATTCCAGCAGGAAAAAGCCCCCATGTCATAACTCTTTAGGCCCGGCCTGCAGACCTGGGTAAATAGCAGATCATCCTCTCAGGGAGGAGTAATTATACAGCAAGTCACAGTCTTAAAATCCCCTGCCCCATGGTCATGGTGCCTAGAATACGAAAAAATACCCAGATTCAGCTGTTGGGAATTTTCAGCCCAGATGTTTAGCTGGGGAAGTGCCCTTTGAGCTGTAGCTACAACTTGATACTCTGGAATACAGCAAACTGCTTTGGGCTGAGCCTTGTGTTTGTTGTACAGCCCAAACAGTAGGGGGGCCCCCGGAGCCACTGATGCCCAGGCTCTTGTACCACAAACATGTATACCTGCCTTGTTCTAGGAACTATGCAGAGGATTCTGCTGAAGATGAAGGTGAAGAAGGTGAGGAAGCTTCTGATGAACCAGATGCTGAGGAGGAAGAGGAGGAGGAAGAAGACTATGAAGTTGCTGGACTAAAATGTAAGGCTTTGACCCTACAGGGAAGTAACAGAAGACAGTAACGCTCTGTCTTCAGTGTCTGAAATACTGATCCTATTTGGGACTTGTGCTTTTCCTCATGCAGAGCAGGTATAAGCCCAGGAGATGTCACAGGGGAAGGCTGTGGTTGTGCTGTGGTTACTTGGGAAGCTGGAGTGAACCCATGGCTGTTTGTGATGAGGTCAGCACTAGCAAAGATTGAAACTGCTCACTGCCCAGTCACTCCCTGGGGACACTGATAACACTGTTTCAAGGGCTGAGAGGGGTCAGCAGAGACTGCAGTGGGGTGAGTCGGTCAGCAGAGCCTGCAGAGCGGTGGCAGCACCAGCAGTTCCTGGGATTGGCAGTCTCTGCGCCTACAGAATTTGTTGTACACTGGAAGCTGTTTAAATGCTTATGGAGCTCTCACCACAGCTCTCTCTCCTTGCTTTTCTTTTTCCCACCAGTTCATAACCCCTTGAGTGCAGGACTTGATTTGGCAAGGAGGCATTTTGAAATAAAAGGACTAGCACTTCCTCTCTTTATTCCAGTGAGAAGGCACAGTGCTCCAGGTGTCGTGTGGCCTGGACCACCAGCACCCTTTGGTTGCATACAGAGACCACTTAGGAGCATAACTGGAGCATTCCTGGGCAGTTCGGAGAAATAAAAGACTCTTTTCGAGACTCCTCAATGTCTGCTTCTTCACCTAAACATATTTAGTATGTGTATTCACTTTGGTTTTAGGGGAGTTTGATTCAGTCTCAGTTGGTCAACTTGCTGCACAGAAAAGCTCGGTCCGGGAATGGCACACTGCCAGCATTTGCTTTCTGTCAAACTGTCCTTCACTGACATAACATTAACTGCAGGTTGCCTTAAACAGGGCAGATGGAATCCAGAGGCTGGGACCCAGAGGATTATCCCATGTTCGTTTGAGAGTTTCAATCCAAGCCTGAGCCTTGATTCCCTTGCTTTATTCTGGTTTCAGGGAGGCTCACTGATACCATGGCTGTGCACACTGCTTGTTGTCCTGCAGCGTATCCATGTCCACACTTGGAGTGTGTTTAGCCTGTGTTGCATGGCCAAGGCAGGAGCTGAGCCAAGCTTTCCAGACAATAGCAAAAGAGGGTTACAGTCACTAAAAATAAAGTGCTAAATGCAACCCCTGGCTTTAAAGAGCATTAACATGGAAAGGTCACTGTGGAAAACTTTTGTTTTAATAGAGAAGTCACATTGATCCTCATGGCGTTTATCCTGAGGGATCTAACGTAGAATGTTGGATTGTCAGACATTTAGCACGTGCTGCACGCTTGACACACAAGCAGAGTGACAGCAGGCAGACGTCCTGCGGCCCCCGCCACACACCCAGCATGGGGGGCCCAGCATGATGATTTATGGGACAGGGCTGGATAAGAGGCTGCAGCTGAGATATCCAGTGTGCTGGATACAGCTTGCTCAAGGACTTGGGATCAGGTGGAAGGGGTTTGACTTGGGAAGGCAAACACATTCTCCTCATACAGAGAGTCATGGGAGAAACTTAAGACAAGGGAGTGCGTCAGCATGCTTGCATTGCCACCGATGTGGAGCTCTGACAGGCAGACTCACACAGGCAAGTGCTTTTCTGTAGGATGTAATGTGGCAGTCCCAGTCTTAGGGAATAAAATCCCATTGTTTCCCACTTGCAGCACGTGGAGCAGCTCCCAGCTGCAGTAACTTGATACTCCCCCCTGCACACAGTTCCTTTCTCAGGGGGGCTTACCAGCTGGCTTATCCCACTGTGTGGGCCACTTGGAAAAGCACCCATCCCCAAAACAGTGAGGAGCAAAGGGGCAGCAGAAAACTGAGGAAACTCCAGGTTTCTGCTCCCGGTGCTTTCGGAGGGTATGTTGCAGTGCTGTTTGAGACAACTGTCTGTCCTTGCATTGCTTCCCTGTCTCTCTCTCGAGCCTTGATGTGTTGGAGTCTCTTGGTGCTGCAGGCAGAGGGGTTTGCTGTGACCTGCAGTGGATGATCCAGGAGCTCCCAGGTCTCCCTTGGAGCTTGAGGGTCTGCTGTGTGTGAGTACCCTTTAGCAGCAGGCTGTTGCTAGGAATGGCCTCTTCAGGCAGGAGGTGATGAACCACAGATCCCCTCTGGAGAAGGTGTGAGAGTGCAGCTGACATGAGGCCAGGTGGTCCCTGGGCTCACCAGCCTGAGTGAGGCTCAGCCTAGTGGGGGAGGCAAAGGGCTGGTGGTGTCTGCTCCCAGATGCACCCAGGCGTCTAAGCCCATGGCTTATCTCTTTCAGTGAGGCCCAGGAAGGCAGCCCGGGGCAAGCAGGGCTCCATGTACTCCTCGAGGCAGGGAAGGCACCAGAGGAAGAAGCAGACACTGCACCCTGCGCGAGGACCCCGGCAGCGCACGGCACCTGTCAACGGTGCAGACATCGATGAGCTGGTAAGAGCCAAATTGCTCCCTGGAGACTGCTCGCATCATGAGTTATAAACCAGACAGGTGGCACACTTCCTCCCATCCCTTCGCAGAGAAGTACCCTGAATCCTAGTGGAAGCCTGGGCTGGGCTGGGTTAACAGAGGAGACATATCCTTAAGGGCCTGCTGCAGATGGAGCACAGATATGCCAGGCATCCCTCCCCAGCCGCTTTCACACATTGTCCCCTTGAGCAGCAGGCAGCCTGCAGCTTGTTAAAGGGTTTTAAATAGTATCCATATGTCTCTGCAGAGAGGTGGGGGAACTGAGGCAGTCCTGGATGGCCAGGGAATGCCAGCAATGCTGGACCCTTGCTCCCCAGCCTTGACCGTTTTCTGACAGTTGTTGTCCGTATGGTCACTCCCCAACTTCCAGGACATAATTTGGCTGGTTTAGGTTTCACTTGACATTTAAAGAATAAAACCGTAGGCTGCTCCTGCACAGAGCGGGCGGGGGGAGTTGCAGTGACTGTCTGGGGAGTGACATGCCATGGGTGATGCATGAGGATACTCCAGCCCCACAGCCACATCACAACGCCCTGCAGATCTGCCATCTGTCCCGTGAACAGCACTAGTGGTGCTGGTGTGTCCTGTCACTCTTCTTGCTCATGGTCTGTGGGCTCACTGCTGCTCGTGCTAGGTCTGGGGGACTGGCTTGTAGTCTGTTACACACTGGAGGGCAAGCAAGCCCAGCATAGACAGCCACAGCCAGTACAGAGGGATATTGCAGTGGGGAAAAATCTTACTGGAACAGCTGGATCAGGGTCTCTTGACAGCACACTGGCTCAGAGAAGAGGACTCTGCTGGGATTTATCATTTGTCCTGGGAAGAGACTGGAGCTGGGTCAGAATAGTAAGTGCCCTGTGCTGTGGAGTCTTCCTGTCATCCAGTGTTTCCTCAGCAGTGATGCCCCATGAGCTGTGCTCTGGGAGCTAAGGGGATGTCCCCATGCTGGGTGTGACCTGTGCTGGGTCCCTGGGCACATGACTGTCCTTGTGCTGAGCCTTTGCAGGGACAGCAGCACTTGGGGCACCAGCTGCTCTCTGGGATTTGAAATGACACAGTCAGCTCTGCCAGGGCAGAACGGCAGCACACGTGCTTCTCCGTCTGCCTCGAGTGCTGCTCACCACAAGCTCAAGAGAAGGTGGGGAGAGGGAATTCACATTCTCCATTTGCTGGCATTTATTTTTTGGCTGCTTGTTGTGGCCATATTGTCTTTGAACTTATTTTGAAAAAGCCACCTGCCACCAGAGGAGAGCTGGGCAGTTCATGAGCTGTTCCCACCAAGCTCCTGAATGGGGCTCCGGTCCTGAACCCAAGTGGCTGCTGCATGTCATAATCACAGAATGGCCTTGTTTGGAAGGGGCCTTAAATGCATCTCATTCCAACCCCTCTGCCATGGGCAGGGACACTTTACACTAGACCAGGTTGCTCCAAGGCCTGCCCAGCCTGTCATTGAGCACTTCCAGGGATGGGGCAGCCACAGCTCCTATGGGGAGCCAGTGCTAGCCCCTCACCATTCTCACAGGGAAGAAATGTCCTGGCTGTGCTAAGAACCAGCTCCTTTGGCCTCAGGGCAGCTTGCTGAACCCCAAAGCCTGTAGCAGTTCCCTCCTTTTACCAATACCCTTTGTGTGGACAGGTCCTTCAGACAAAGAGGACGGCACGTCGCCAGAACCTTGAGCTGCAGAAGTGTGAGGAAATCCTCGGCAAGCTGATCAAGTACCGCTTCAGCTGGCCCTTCAGGTGAGGGCAAGTGGCGTCCTTCTCCTCTGTGGGCAGGATTGGCCACAGGCTGTGTGGGGGTGTGGGCTGGCTGTGACGCAGTCCTGCCAGATCCACCTGGGAGACTTAGGGCTCCAAAAGCAAGTCACGTCTGGGAAGAAGCTGCTCCAGAAGAAACCACCATGTTCTCAGTCTTCAGCTGGACTGAAGACATGGTACCCTTCTGAGGTGGCAGGCAAGGGGCTCTCTGCCACCCCCAGCATTTTTGGAGCACTGAGATGCTGTGACTGAGGGAAGGTATGGACCTTCCCCATGCCTGAACCAGCTCCCTGGGCTCCTGTGCTTCCCATTCCCATGCCATAGGGCTGATGTATCTGTAACACTGTCGAGGTATTGCTTGGGCTTATTGCACCACCGTGGGGCTGCAGGTCAGGGGTGCCACAGGGGCGAATGGGGTGGCAGGACCCCACTTCTCTGCAGTGGTGCCAGGGTCGGCATTCCCTTCCTATCTCTTTGGCCCTTCCTTTGGCAGGGAGCCAGTGACCACAGAGGAAGCTGAGGACTACTTTGAGGTCATCAGCAACCCCATGGACTTCCAGACTATGCAGAGCAAGTGCTCTTGTGGCAATTACCGCTCCGTGCAGGAGTTCCTCTCTGACATGAAGCAGGTGTTCTCCAATGCCGAGCGCTACAACCAGAACGGGAGTCACGTACTGTCCTGCCTGGAGAAGACAGAGCAGTGTTTGATTGACATGGTGCACAAACACCTGCCAGGCCACACGTATGCGCGCAGGAAACGCAAGAAGCTCTCTGCCAGGTGTCAGGGACTGGAAGAGCAGGAAGGGGACAGTGAGTCAGAGCCCCTTGAAAATTCCCGGGGGCGGAAAAGGAAGAAATGAGGGATGGGGAGACTAGGGGGAGAGCCAGAACTGGAGCAGGCCTTCTGATGCTGCCAGGCAGTTGGATGGGTTGTCTGGAGGGAGTTGAGAAGCAGCGGGCACTTCTCTATTAATCCAGCCTTCCCTTGGGCCCATCCTAGTTTTAATTTTTCTGCAATTTCCTCAAGTATCTGGTCATCCATTGAGTGGCAGTGACTTAATGCTTCCTCCAAAATCCACAAAGGTCTTCACAAATCTGTCCTACCAGAGGGGAAGGTGGGAGGGCAAGGGGAGGGCCTGGCCAAACTTGGCTGGGCAGAGGAAAAACCAAGCCTGCTCCAGCTCAGGCACTGTTGGTTTCCTGGAATGAATCGCTTCCTCGCCTCTGCAAGCAGCCGAAGTGTTGTGGGACCGTCTGCTGCCAGTCATGCAAGCACGCCAGCCTCAAGCTGGTGCAGGGGGGGATCGTGTTGCTCCACGGAAGGACTGGGTGCCATCAGGCCAATGGCCTACTCGGGCTTGTATGTATATATTCATATGGTGTTAATTCCAAGCCCCGGTGCTGGGCTGCGTGGGGTGAACAAGTAAAGTGCTTGTGTACCGCGGTCTGGCTTTCACCAGCATCCCAACACCACTGCTCCGAGGTGCTCCTGCTTTCCCCTCTCCTTGTGGAGCAATCCCTGGAGGTCTCAGTCCAAGGAGGGCTCTGAGCTCAGCTCCCCACCTGTACATGCCAAGAGGAGGCTCCCTGCTCACCTGGACCTTCGTGCAGTCATGCAGCCCTTTGGATGCCCCAAGTGCCAGCAGCAAACTGGAGAGTGTGGGTGTCTGCACAGCCCAAGGAGAGCTTCAAGGCCAGGGGCGCAGCAGAAACATGTGCTGTGTAACTTTTTAAATTAATTTTTTAGTTGAAAGTGGCTCGTTTCTAGCTGTGATCTTGTACAAAGAACACCTGTAATATACCCTTGTCTTGCTTTGGCACATGTACAGTTTATATAAAATCGTGTTTGCTTTATATTTCCCCCCCCCTCTTTAAAGCTCATTTTCCTACCGGAAGCAGGAATTACATCAGGGGACTTTGCGGGGGGGAGAGGGGGATCCCAGTCCCTCTCAGCCACACTCTCACAACATTTTGTAGTAACACCCTCGTTACTGTGCCATGGCCCAGCACCAGCTCCTGCTGCCCCAGATGCTGACTTTGCCCTAAGAAAAGGGTTTGTTTTTTCATTCTCTTCCTCTCCATCATGACAGGTTTGGATCATACAATCAGGGCTTGAACTTCTTATCCCAGAATTGTTTGATTTGGAATAAATGAGCCACGGGGCTGTTCAGTGCTGCTTTTGTAACAGAAAAGCAGAAGCAGCTGTTGTAGCTCCTGGGATTTGAGAAGAAAAGAATCATCAATTACAAATGGCAGCCTAGTTTTGTGAACTTTTTAGGTTTGGGGGTTTTTTAAACAGGTACTTGTCTTCAGTTCTGGACTGTCGATGACTGCAGATGAGGCAGGTTTCCAGCCCCTTCCCTCTCCCCAGCCTCACTCCCTGTCCCACAGAATAGCACTGACATTTGTATCTCGCACGTCCCTTCAGAGGCTGTTTTGTCCTGTTTCCTAGAGAACATTTCCTGCAGGTCCTACACAGTGGAACCTTTGGAACTGCACGTTTTCTAAAAATCAGTGTCATTTGGGGGGAGGGGGTTTCTGCAAAGGGCTGTACTTGTAATAAATTGGAAACTTAATAAACATTATGTACTTGTGTTTGTAAACATGGGTTGTGTGAGTTCTTTGTGGGTCCCTGTGTTGGTGTGGGATTGTCTGAGATGGCTCACCTCTGCCTTCTCAGAGCTGCCACTGGACATTTCTGGAGGGCGAATGGAGCTGTGGAGTAAAGGAATGGTGAGTCAGGATCAGGTCAGCTTCCGGGACTGTGCTGATGTGTTGTCGCCTTCCCCAGAGACAAGGAACAGGGCTGTGCTCTGCCTTCCCCTGGAATGGGGAGCAGTCCTTGTTTCTTGCCCCCTGCAGAGTGCCAGTGTGACACGTGTCCTCCTGTTCCATTCCGGGTGGCACTGGGTACCCCAGAGGGACTACAAAGGGTGATGGGGAGCTGGGATCTCTTCTTTGCTCTTTCACCCCAGTGTGGTCTGGCTCCCCCCAAAGCCTCTTCACTCACGCTGGGGTGTGTTTTGCAACCAGAGCCATGCTTGCAGTAAGAATGATTGCTACTGTGTCCCAGGCCCCCATCCTGATCTCCAGCAGCCCAGCAGGGACACTTGGAGCTCCAAGGGCAGCACGGCTGGAGCAGTGATGCGCCATTGCTTGTGACAGCCCACAGCTGTTACACAGAGTTTGGCCAAAGCTTTGCTTGTTTCTGCCGGTAGGACGAGGGTTCTTGAGTGTCTTCATCCTCCTCCTCACTCTGGATCTGAGCTGGGAGTGCTCCAGCCAGGCCCCATACTGCTGGGCAGGGAAATCCTGATAGGTTTCAGGGCTTGAAGGCTCTTGGCAATGGACAGATGCTGTTTTCCCTGGAGAAGCCTCATCCCCTCTCCACAAGAGGTGGTTTGGCTTGCTGGCCATGCAACAGGTCCTGGGTGAATCTGAGTGACTCCAGCTGAGACATTTCCAGGCCTCAGCGCAGAGATCTCACAGCAGCATCTGCTCCAAGACCTTTTTGGAGACTTGCTTTTTATAGCAGCCCGTCCATGGCATCAGTGTCCTGTGCAGGGCTATAAATAGCTGTCCTCACACCTGGCAGGGCAGTGTGAGGGCTTGGCGGGCAGCCGGGGCCCTGCTACCACCATCACCAGCCCTGCTGCGCCCACTGCCTGCAACAAGCCCCGAGGGCTCCTATGATTGCTGGAGTTCCAGCATGGCCTTGGGAAAGTGAGGCCCAACTTTGGCCCCCTGGGTTTCCTCATGGCTTAATTCTCAATAATTATTTAATAGTCTGGGTGATGGGGGTTTTAGCACATTCCCAGAGTGCAGTGGCTTTCCTTTTGCTACTCAGACCTGAAGGGAGTGTCCATCCATGTGAGGGTGGATAAACTGCATGGCCAGGAGTGACAAGACTCCACTTCTCCATGTTGAGCTGGACCAGGACCTCAGGGTGTCCTGGCCCTGTTCTCACCCAGCTGGCAGCCCCAACGCACCCTCTGCAGCCATCCTACATCAGTCTCCACAGCCATCCCAAGCCAGGGGCTGCCCTGTGGGGCCTGGGCAGTGCTGAATCCCACCTGTCTCTTGCTGGGGGTCTCCACCGGAGGCAGGTGTTTGGTGCCCTTGGGGCTTCTCTGAGGAGGATGGAGACGGGATGCAGGGATGAGCTTGGGTAGGGGGCTACCGAGGGAGGCTGAGCCCCACAGCACGGAGTTGAAAGAAGCTGTGACTAGGAGTCAGCGGTGTCCCTGGGCCAGTCTTTCCATGTGACAGCTCTGCTTTGCAACAGGCTTTGTGGAACTGTGTCCCAGCCATGCTCAGCTCTCAGTACTGGCAGCCTCCATTGGAGCCAGCTGGGCTGCCGGGCCGATAGTGGGCAGTGGTGGGCGCCGGTGGCCCCTCTCGGGCCCGATAGCAGGGGCCCGTTGGGACGGGTTATCTGGGTGAGCGCTCCAGAGGCGGCTGCTCCTTGGCAAGCGCTGGGTGTCAAGGGCAGCCTGTCCCCAGGGGTGCCGCCAGCCAGGCACCAGCACTGGGCTGCGTGCTTGGCACACAAGGTGAACCAAGCTGGCTCTGGGCTTAGCACCCAGGGCAGAACACAGGGAGAACACATGGCCCTGTGCCCCCTTCCCAGGCAGCCCCCGCCCAGAGCCGTGCCCAGCTCCCCAGCTGGACTTCGGAGCCTGCGCCACAGACAATATTGACTCTCCTGCCCCAGGTCACGGCCCTGTTCTCTGCCCAAAACTTCCTGTGGCAGCCAAGGGAGCTCCAGAGGCTGCAGCCCACCAGTGCTGGGGCCAGGTGTGGTCCCTGCCCCGGCACTATCATCACCACCAGCCTGGGGAAGGGTCTGGATGCCCACTAGCACAGCCAGGGGTATGCAAATCTGGTGAGAGACCCTCAGTGTCCCCCCACTGACACCACATGGGCACAGGGGGCTCCTTCACACCTCCTCTGCCACACCAGCTCTTAAGGGAGGAAAAGGCTTTTCTCAGCTCAGTGACCCGACTTCTCCTGCCTTCCAAGCATCCCGGGGGTGCCAGGGAGCAGATTAAAGGTGCTTCACCGCATCAGTCCCTGCATCCCGGCAGCACAAAGCCCTGGCACAGCTCGATAGTGGGGGAGGGGCCCCGCCCCCAGCCCCTGCACCCACTCCAGCCCTGGGGGGGAGTCTTGCCCCTGTCCTCCAGCCACAGTTTGATAGTCTGAGCCCTAAAGGCTTCGTCAGAAGGGGGCCGAGGGCTGTTGGGGTGAGCAGTGGGTGCCAGGTTGAGTGCTGGAGAGAGGGTCCGTTGCTGGGTTGTTGCTCCCTGGGCAAGGGTCGGCCCTCTCTGGGCCCAGCGTTGCCCAGCCTGCAGGCTGGCTAATTAACAGGTAATTAGATGATGGACAAGTCTAAGCATCACTAGAGCTGTGTTGCCCCTACAGCTCCTGCCTGCCACAGGTGCTGTGCTGCCTATACCCCTGCCACAACCCCCCTGCCACAACCCCCTGCCCACTTCTCTTTCCTAGCATTGGGAACCCCTGGCATACCCCTGGGGACAGACAGGCAAAACAGCCCTACCAAACCCCTGCAGAGACAAACTGGCCCCTACCAGCACCTCAGGATATCTTGGGAAAGGGTGGGCAGTTCCCCCACTCTGAGCCCCCGCAGAGCCACCCTCCTGCCCGCCCTGTGCCCGCCAGCCCCGGCTCCCCCCGCCAGCCCCACCAGCACCAGCTGAGGCTTGAATTTCCCTCCGGACAATGGGGAAGGCAAGCTGGGATTGTAACCAGAGCAGGGGATAAATAAAGCTGCCCAGAAGTTTCCATTACCCGCACCTCAGGCTTCTGCGGGGGACATCAAAGCTGAGCCCTCTCTGCCACAAGGTCCCATGCCCCCCAGCCCATCTCCCTGGCCCCTGGCCTGCACCCTCAAAGCCCCTCAGCCTGGCACTGAGGCTCCGGCAGCCGATAGCACTGACAAAAATTACCTTCAGAGCATGGAGTGGAAAAGATGATTCGTAAGTGTGACAGAATAGGAAAAGCCTCCTCCTCCTCTTCCTCCTTGCCGGGAGGCAGAACCGGCCCCAGGGAACCCACGGAGGGTAACTGGATGGAGGCACCCACTGGTACCACACTCCTGCCAGAGACAGAGTCACCCCAGCATGGCCCGGCATGGCTTGGCCCAACACGAGAGCTCCCAAACTGGGGTGGGGTCCCATGGGGGAGCTCTTGACCCCCTAGAATCCCTGCAAACAGCGCCAGGCTTGGATCAAATAACACACCCAGGGTTTATTGTTTTTTCCATTCCTTGCAGCTAATGATCAAAAAAAATTAAAATAAATTACAGAATTAAATAAACATGGATGGATTATTCCTCTCTCTGCTCCATCCCCACCATCCCCCAAAGAAAGCATTAGAAGAGTCACTGGATTTGGCAACAGCAACAACAAAACAACCTCTAGGAAAAAGCAGCTACTTGTCAGTGAGTGGTGCTGGGGGGGTTCCGCAGCCTCGCCTCTCTAAACCTGGGAGTGTCCCTCCTGCTGCCACACAGCTCTTGCCCTTGCCCCTTACCCGTGAGGCCACTTCCCCTGGCGCAGGGGGCAGCTCCCCTCTCTAGACGTGAGTCGGGTTGTCCAGGTATGGATCCGTCTTGGTCATGTGCAGCATGACTGTGGGGGCTTTGTAGTGGCAGTGGCCCCCACCACAGCTGACCCCGCTGCAGGGCTTGCCCCGCGTCCTCATGCCCAGCCGCCTGTTGCACAGGCTCTGCCAGGTCTGCAGCGTTTTAGAGCTCCACACCCACACCCCACTGGTGATGCCCACCACCAGTGACATGAAAATCTTTAGCATGAAGACAGCCACAGTGGGCACTGAGGCCTCAAGGGAGCAGTTGGCGGCACGGCGGCCAGGCAGGCGCAGGCAGCTGTGCTCCAGCGCCCGCAGCGTCCAGTAATCCATGTTCAGCCGCTCGTAGAAGTAGCAGACAATGACGCAGGTGGCTGGGACAGTGTAGAGGATGGAGAAGACCCCAATCTTCACCATCAACTTCTCCAGCTTCTCCGTGTTGGTGCCACCTGTCTTCATGATCTTCCGGATGTGGAAGAGGGCAACGAAGCCAGTGAGGATGAAGGAGGTGCCGATGACCAAATAGCAGGACAGGGGGATGAGGACAAAGCCAGTCAGGGCGCTGATGTCCATGCTTCCCACATAGCACAGCCCTGTGAGCTCATCCCCCGCCACCTTCCGCATGGTGAGGATGACAATGGTCTTCATGGCTGGGATGCCCCAGGCAGCCATGTGGAAGTAGCTGCTGTGGGCCTCAATAGCCTCGTGTCCCCACTTCTTCCCAGCAGCCAGGAACCAGGTGAGTGTGAGGACAACCCACCAGAGAGAGCTAGCCATACCGAAATAGTAGAGGATGAGGAAGACGATGGTGCAGCCTGTGCTCTCCAGCCCCTCTTGGATGATGTAGAGCTCACCATTCTCCCGGTCGCAGGCAATGTTCTCAGCCCCAGCCACGGAGCGGATGATGAAGGCCACGGAGTAGACATTGTAGCACATAGAGAGGAAAATGATGGGCCTCTCAGGGTACTGGAAACGGTGCGGGTCGAGCAGAAAAGTGAGGACAGTGAAGGCAGTGGAGACGAAGCAGAGGGTGGACCAGACAGCCATCCAGATGAAGGCGAAGTCCTTGTCCTCCCGGGACCAGTACACATCCACCCCGGGGGAGCACCTGGGTGCGCAGGAGAGGCTCTTCTCCACGTACTGGAATTTCTCAGGGTTGTCGCAGACCCCCAGTCCATTGGGTCCCCGTCCCTCGGTAGCAGTGCCAGGTGGCCAGGGCCGGGGGGCCACAGGCAGCATCCCCTGTCCCTTGTGTGGCTCGGCAGCTGAGGCATTTTCAGGGGCCTCCATGCAGAGGGCATTGGGGTCGTTCTTGGTGGGTAACCTGCCGCAGTCAAGTGACTCAGGCCAGCCGAAATTGAACTGTTCCATGATGGGGACGCACTTGTGGCGGGCCTGCTCACACATGGGGCGGCAGGCAGGGATGCTGGCGCTCACCTGGTCAGTGCACATGGGTGCGTAGAGGGAGCAGAGGAAGAAGCGCAGGTGAACGTGGCAGCCGTACTCCACCAGCGGGGCGAACTCGTGCAGCTTCAGGGCGGCCTCACGCTGGCTCTCGTGCCCCAGCAGGTTGGGCATGCGGGTTAGGTTGTACCCGATCCCCCGGCACATCGGGATGTCCACGGGCTGGCATCGCGCCGCGCGCCCCCGCGGGCCCTCCACCCACGCGGGGAACTGGCGCCGCGGCCCGCGCGCAGCCCTGGAGCTCTCTGGTACGGGGACAGGCGGCGGGGCGGAAAAGGCAGTCTCACACACGCACACACACACGCACACACACACGCACACACACGCGTGCACAAACAGTACACTTACACAGCTACAGATGCACACGTGCGCGCTCTCGCACACACTAATGAGCACGTGTCCATGTGCACACACACACGTAACACACACACTGACAGACATGCACACGCTGTCACACATTAATATACACACGCACACACGTGTGCATACACGCATGTGCACACCCTAACATGCACATGCCCATGCACACGCACACACGCACACACATTATCACACACTAAAACACACTAACACACATACACAGGTGCATGCACACACTAACACGCACCAACAAACACAGACATATCTACACACTAACGTGCACACGCACACACACATGAACACATGCCCATACCACGTGCGTGTCCATGTGTACACACACATATGCTCACATGCACATGCCCACGCACATGTACACAAGCACAAACACGCTAACACATGCACACACACATGCACACACACGCATACAAGCACACAGGTACACTAACATACACATGCACATATACTCACAGACAGACACACCCGCACATCCATGCACCAGCAGCCAGGCCTTGCACACCCACAGGGGTGTGCACTAGCACATGTGCACACATACACTGAGGCACAGGAACACACGTGACCTAATGGCTGCCCAGACCCGCCGCGTGCTGCCAGGCCCCCGTGTGCCCACAGGGTGTGTGTGAGTGGCTGAGCACACCTGAGCACAACCCAGGGCTTGTTGTCCCTGGAGGAGGGATCCTCTCCCCACAGCGTGACGTCCCTCAGTTTGGGAACAACTTTGGTGCCGCCGCTGAGAACTGGGGAACTCACAGCGCGTGGCACACGGTGCCTGTGTCCCTAGGGTTGGGGATGTGGTGGGACAGTGGGGACTCCAGGAAATGGCTCAGCTCCAGTGTCCACAGCACAGGCCAGGAGAGCTGTGTCCCCGGCTGAACAACAGTTCAGGGCAGGCACAGGGCAGGGGACAGCAATGTCACTGTAAGGCCAGGGCAGCTCCTGGGAGGTGACACAAGTCAGGATGGTCAAGCTGGGGCTGCGGGACCCCAAAATCCAATGTCCCACTCACAGGGTGACAAATTACATCGAAGGGATGGGGAGGTGTTAAAAACACTTTGGCAGTGACAGCACCACTGAGGACAGGCTGTGCTGCCCAGGCCACCATCACAAGGCGCCACCAGCAGCCCCCCACTCCTGGGAGCTGCCAATCCCGGGTCAGCCTGGGTTGCTCTGTGCCATCTCCAGCACCCCTTTTGGAGCAGCTTGTCCACCCCAGGGGTGATTCCATCAGGGTCCCTCGAGTGTCCTCCGGGACACCCAGCATCCAGTGCCTGGCTGGCGCCAGGGGGTCCGGGCGTCCCGCCATTCCCAGGCATTCCCACAGCCCTGTGATTTCTTTAGTAACAGCTTAACAACCTGTCAGCACGGCCCCTAATCGCTGACACCCACTGTGCAGGATCCAAACATCCCGGTCCGGCGCTACAGGGAAATTCCACAGGAGCTGCTTATCGGCCATGTAACAGAGCAGGAGATAAGGCGTCTACCTGGAATTTCCCTCTAACACGGGGTGTCTGCAAACTGGGGTCCGGGGCCCTGGGAAAAGGGTTATTGGGGCGTATTTGGGATTATTTGGGATGTTGGGAGAACTTTGTCACCTTGGCCACCAGCTCTGAGGGGTTCCAGAAATCACTGTCCCATGCGCCCAGCAACACAAAGCAGCATCAGGGGGCTTTGTGCCGTGGGTTAGGGCCATATGCACTAAGAAGTGGCTGGTTTGGGGTATTTTGTGCTGTGAGGCAATCCTGGGGTCAAATTGTCATGCATGGCTGAGCAGCAAAGTGATGGGGATGGAGGTGGCATCCACAGTGTAGTGGGGCCTCTCCCTGGGTCCCTCATCCCTGGGACCCAGGGGATGGAGGGATGAAGGACCCAGGGAAAGGCCCCAGTACACTTGGTGGGTTGTGTGAGGTGTCCTGTGTGAGGTGAGGGACCAAAGGCTCTCACTGCCACCACTCCAGGGCACACCAAACACAGCTCTGGCCACTGAGGCTTCCCTTCAGGGAATTACTTGCTAAGGAAAGCTGGGAAGTATTGCCTGGAAAACCTGAAACTTCTCTGACCCAGCCCTGGCTGCCCAGTGAGGGTCCTGGATGGGCAGCAGGCACAGGCAGAGGCTGGATGAGAACCGGGATCCTAGCCCCACCTTCCTGGTTCACCCCCAAGGGTGCTTTCCCACCCCCAACCTGGACTGTGAAAGATTGGGGGGGGAGGGGGGTACAAATAAATGTATTTTAATTTAATTTTGCTTTAATATGTAAAACTGTTGCTCTTGGCTCCTGTTACTGCAGCCTGGCCAAGAGCAACACAAGGATTTTTGGAGTCAAGGGGCTCCTTGTAGAGGTGCGGCTGCCCCTCACCTCTGCCGTGCACCTTGGGGTGCTCCTCCCTCACCCCACCCCCATCAGGTACTCCATGGGGTGCCCAAGCCCTGCCTGATCCTCAGGGACCTGCAGTAGCAACAGCAAAGGAACCTTCCCGGAGCTTCATCCCACCCCAGAGGGGTACCGGGAGGTACCACCGGCACCCCAAGCCTTGCCCTTGCATTGCCCCGCTGCCTGTGCCTAATGGAGAAGTGACCTGTCCCTGCCTGTCCGCACGCCTGGGAAACGCGGGGACGGCGGGGAGGGGGCAGTGCAGCAGTGCAGACATCCCGGCCACGCACAGAAGCCGAGATCTCCAGCAGGTCTGGGAGCCCCACAGTGAAAACAAGAACCCCAGGTAGAGCAACACAGAGATTTACGGTCTTGGAAGTGGCCGTGCGCTGTGGATCCAAGATCAATAGCAGGAAGAAAGGGCCCTCAGAACTGCACAGGAATCCTGCCCGGGAAGTGGCCAGGCAGGCGAGCGGGACGGATCGCCGGAGCCCGGGAGCCTGTGGTTCCTGGCAGAGCTTTGCCCCATTTCCTTTCTTCCCGTCAACAGCGCCTGAAACCTGTGCGAGAGCCTCGGCAAGGGGAGGAGATGGAGGGAAAAAATCCTCTGGCTGCCCCCCGGGTACAGGAGGGCTGCAGCAGTGCCCCTCTGGCCAGCCATGGGAGGGGGTAGGGTGTCTTCCTGAGGGGAAGGGCTTGGGGGATCCCCTTGGCACCAGAGATGAGGACAACGCTGGTGGGAGTCACAGAGGGGGCAGTGGAGGTGGGGGGGAGGTGATGGAGCAGAGGAGAGGGTGGTGGAGCAAGGGAGGGGATGGTGGAGCTGGGGAAAGGGTGATGGAGCAAGAGAGGAGGCAACGGATGTGGGAAGAGGGAGGGGAGAGAGGATGGGGAAACGGAACTTTGTGAGTGATGGAGTAGGGAAGAGAGTTATGGAGGTGGCGATGGAGCAGTAGAGTAGAGGAGGGGGTGATGAAGCTGGAGAGGGGGCAACAGAGCCTGGGAGAGGGTGATGGAGCAGGGAAGGGAGTGATCGAGCTGGGCAAGGGAGGAGGTGATTGATCCAGGGAGGAGGTGATCGAGCTGAGGAGAGGGCAGTGAAGGCTGGGAGAGGTCAGTGGGGCAGGGGAGGGGGCAATAGGGCAGGGGAGGGGGTAATAGGGCAGAGGATTGGAAGATGGAGTTGGGGAGCAGGCAATGAATTTGGGAAGGAGGTGGTGGAGCTGTGGCAGGACTCTGGGTGCTGCTCTGCCCAGCCTTGGACAGGGCAGCAGGACTTGTTCCAAGGAAGTGAGGGGCTCCATGCCAGCACTGCCCTTGCCTCTGCCCTGCCAAGCCCCTAGATCCTCAGTGGTCCCAGTTCCCACCAGTGCTTGGCTCATAGAGAGAGGCAGGGGCTGGGACAGGGAGAGGAATGCACCTCGCAAGGACAGGCCGTGTCCAGGGTGAGGCAGGGCTCTGGGCACCCAGTGCCCTCCCTGCCAGCTCAGAGGCGGGAGATGGCACAGTCCTGCAGGGATCTGGGAGAGATAATTTTCCCTTCCTGAAGAATTTCACAGGAATAGCTGTGCAAAAGGCCAGTGGCTTCAGTTTCAAAGGGATGCCAGTGCCAGGCCGGATGGGCTGGTGAGCAGGTGGAGGGGTCCATCCTGGGAGCAATCCATGGGGCTGTGGGCTGGTACCCACCCGTCCAGAGGGGCAGATTACCCCTGCTCCGGCCACCATCTTCATGGGGACACCAGGAGCACCACCAGGAATGATCCTCAAGCCTGTGCTCCTCCTACCCCTGGGCACAATCCTGTGTGATGCCAATGCACACATGTATGCAACAGACTGTGCCCACCATAGGGCAACTGATCTCTGTGCCCCTGGGGCAGGTTCTGTGCCATGGGCAGGTGCAGTAGGGGGGGAAGGTGTGGATTTTGGGGTCTGGCCCTCAAACAAGCAGGTAGATCACAAACAATGTCCCCAGGCAGTATCCCAGTCACCTCCTTGCCTCTGGTTCCCTGCAGGTGTTTGTGGTTACAACCCAGCCCATGGTGCAAGGACACTGTGGCCAGGACTTGGACACAGGCTGACATGTGTGACATTACCAGGGATGCTCACTGCAGCCTTGTCACCCCATCACCCCACAGCTGGGGAGCTGTGGATCCTGCNACCTGGCCACAGGATCCTTGGGCCATGACATCCCCATTCACACAGCAGTGACATGAAGCAGAGAGGAGACACACGACTCAGGGCAGGACCCTAACCCCAGGATCCCTGGGAGCCTGAGGGACCGGCACAGGGATGGGAACCACATGCAGTTGTGGGACTCAGGGGATGGGGCAGGAGGACAGCAGTGTGTGCCAGGGGAGCCTTGGTTGGGAGAATGAGGGACGAGAAAGGACAATGTCCCCACCTCACCCACAGTATTTCAGCTGGTGAGTGTGGTGGCAGCACAAGGAGCTGCTTTCAGCTTCTGGTGGCACTGAGACACTTGTCCCCAGCAGTGGGGACCTCTCCCATCAAAGGGGAACCTGGATTGAGCCATGTCCCACCCTCAGCCACCTCGCTCACCCCTGCAGACCCCTTCTAGGGGGACAGGAGCCAGGTGAGTCTTGGCAGCAGCCATTCACTCTGAACCCTACTGATGGCAGCAGCTGCAGATTGGAGCAGCTGCCTGAGAGAGGCAGGTGAAGGGTTGGAGCTCCCTCCCAGCTGGCTCAGCCCCAGGAAGAGCTGCTCATACAGCCATGTGCTGGGCCATGGGGCCACCGTGTGCCCCCCAAGCTGATCTTCAGTGCCCACTGCTGTTTCCTGGCAGCTCAAGGACAGGCTGAGGAGGTTCCTTGTGCTGGGAGCAGGCTCCGAGGTGCTCCCAGACATCCCAAGCCAGCACAGGAGCCCTTTCACCCCCAGCCCTGCTTGCCTCTGAAGTGAAGTTTCTTACCCAGGATGCCTCATCCTGGGGCGGGTGCCGGCACCAGGTCCCGGTGCTCACATACACACAGCCCTTTCTTCAGCCTCAGCCACAGGCTCGGTGCTGGCAGGAGGCTCCATGCTGCACAATGCACCTCCTTGTTCGCCCGGCCCAGGGCTGGCTTGTGGGGAATGGCAGGGAATCGCCTCCGTTTCCTGCTGGAGTTTTATTACATTCACCGTATAAATAAATAAATACGATCCAAAGGAGAAGGCGAGAAGCACGGGGCAGGCTGGAGCTAGGCAGGACGTGGGCTTGGGCTCAGCCTCACAGCACCAGGGCTGGGGGCACCCTGGGGTGCATGCCCCATAGCAGCTATGTCCTGGGTTGTCCATGCTCCCTGGTCCCTCATGCCTTTCCAAGGAGCAGCAAAATCCAGGAGGCAACTGCCCAGTCAGGGACTGTGGCCACCAGCCCTGCTACTTGACTGGAGGAGAAATCTTCTTCCAAGCAATTTGGGAAGAGTGGAAGCCCCCTCAAGCCCTGCCGACCCCTGATGAATTGCTGTGTCACACTGAATGATGCCACAGGCCAAGAACCTCTGCACAGGTTCAGGCTTCTGTGGGTTTACGGGCCGGACACACTCAAAGCACCCCTTGGGAAGAAGGAACATCCTCACAGAGCTGAGCCCTGGCCCATCGTATGCTGCAGGAGCAGGGAGGGCTCTTGGAACCTGCTGGAAATGGTTTTATCACACCACTGACTTGGCCAAGCTGCCCAATTGGTTGCCAAGACCAACCATATCTCCAGTGCAACCCCAAGGCTCTGTCACCTGCCACCTCCCCTGGGTGCCCCACAGCCATGGAGGGCTTTCTCCAGCCCTGACCTGCTGGCCGTGGTCCTCCAGCTGCATGGACCAGGAGGAAGAAGCCTGGCTTTTCCAGGGCTTTTGGGTTGGGTTGGTGTCAGCTTCCCCAGCACAGTCAGGCCCAAGAGCAGGGAGAATGCGGGAGCAGCCCCAGCTGACACTCTCCTGTCTCTGATACCTCTGAGTGAGCATTTCTCCTCCCAGTTACTGGACAGAGTTATCAGTGCTGGGAAGCCCCATATTGCATCCCTCCCTTTCTTCCCAGGCCCCAAACACCTTCTAGTGGGTGGCATCCCAGTCTATGGAAGGAAGTTGGAAAAAGAGGATCTTTAAGATCCCTTCCAATCCCAACTACTCTGATTCCATGGAAGCAGCCCATGTTCAGGCATCATCCTGATGGTTCCTACCCAAGGCTGGGTCACTCCTTGCTCTGGACAAACCATCTGGCACCAGCATCCTCCTCCCTGAGCTGGTTCCTCCTTGAGTACTACCTCTTCTCCTCCTCTCCATGTGGAAAACACTAGGAGATCCTCACCTCTTACGTGGCCAGAGGAGAAAGGAGGAAGTTCCTCAGACATGTCTAACCCGTTCACCGGAGAGCTGCCACAGTGGAACAATTCCACCCCCACCTCCCCTGGGCCCTCTCTGGAAAGGAGCTGCTGTGGATGAGCTGCAGCTCAAGGACCTGAATTCCCCAGAGCCTTATTTCTCAAAGAACAGAGCCTGATGTCCTGGCAGGGCCAGCTCAAGGGACACGGAATTTTGACAAGTTTAGGGCAAAGAATTTTCTGCTCTGCTGGAGATGGACCCAGAGCCCTTCTGCCTCTCTGCCTCCTATCACCCACAGGGTTTGAGTTCATGTCCAAATGGGAGGTTCCTGATGGGTCACTCTGCTCTTCATTGTGACCAGCTGGTCAGATGGGCTCTGACACCTCTCAGGGACCAGAAAACCCCTCATCTGCCGGGTCCCCCCAAACACTCCACTGGGAAGTTCAGACCCGATCCTGGTCTTCCTGGGTGAGGTGGGATCTAGGCACAGGGAATCCAAACCAGCAAAGAATTACACCCCAGATGACCCAAGTGTGTTCCAGACAAGCAAGGTGACCTCTTGCCATTCCCTGCAGCCCCACTCAGACCAGTCAGGAGCATGTCAACCCTCCCAGCTCCCCACGACATTCATCCCTTTTGGGGCAGCATTGGAGGGTGCAGGCAGGGAACTGGAGGGGTGCATTCCACCAGGGAAGGACTTTGTACTGGAGTGGCACCAGCATAACCTACTTCTGTCTCAAAAACACCCTAATACGCCAACATCTCTGAAAATATACAAAAAACCAAAGTTTAACAAAGAAAGAAAGCAGTACCGTGGCGGGTGAGCCAACTGCTCCTTTTCTTTTCCAAAAAATATCTTCACAAGATGGGGCAGTGCCTTGTCAGGTCTATCATCATCATCATCACAGCACCAGGAGCTCAAAACAGCAAGTTGGAGTGGAAACCCTCAGGTATGTCAAACAAAAACACGATTCCCCGTCCACTGGCTAATCCTGTTCTCCTCGAGGGGAAAAAATCACAAAGCTCCCAGATTTATTCAGCCAAACTCAGCACTTTTGGGTTTTGCTGATGGTGTCTAAATATAGTTTGTGAGAAACAAATAATCTTTCAGGGATTTCTGCTACCTCCATCTCTCCAACCACCTTGCTTAAAGGTCAGTGGCTGTGGTGAGGGCTCACTGGCATCATTGGGCAGGAGCCTGGAGGTGAGGAAATGAGCTTTTTGATGTGTCACCAAGGCTGTGAGCTGGGTCACCCACCCCTGGGCTCCTCCCGCAGTGCTGGGGTGGGCTCTGGGCTGGCTCTGCTCTGTCCCTCTCCTGGCCCTGCAAATAGCACCAATTTCCCCGGCATGTGCTGGTCGCTGGAGGAGATGGGGGGGAGGGCAAAAGCTGTTATTGGGGAGGCCAACAGCTGGAGGTGACATCCCTGGAAGTGTTCAAGGTCAGGTTGGATGGGGCTTGGAGCAACCTGGCCTAGTGGAAGGTGTCCTTGCCCATGGCAGGAAGATGGAACTGGATCATCTTTAAAGTCCCTTCCAACTCAAACCATTCTGTGATTCCATGATCTAATCCCAGAGCAGCACCAGACGACAGATCCCAGCTCCCTGAGTGCCCTGCTGAGCCTCTTCCCCTGATGTTCTACCTGCATGTTCCTGCTTTTGCTCTGCCCCAGGGTACCGTGAGTTATCTTCCCCCTCTCTCCATCTCTAATCCTGCCCTGTTCCATGGGAAAAGAGCCATGGGCAGGGAGTTGGTGCTGGCTGGCAGAGCTGAAGGTCCCACCAGCTCTCCATACTCCCAAAATCCAGGACTAGAAAACAAACATGCCTCCAGGTCTGCAGCAGAGCCTGGCCTAAGGGAACACCACATCCCATGGCCCAAGGAAATGTCACATCCTTTCACCCCACTATGGCTGCCTGAGGGTTGTGTTGGCAGCACTCAGAGCAGAACCCAGCTGCCCTCTTAGGTGACTCCAAGTGTCTCTGCAGCCAGCTCATGGTTCCCAGTAATACAGATTTGCTGCAAACACCCCAGGAGCAGCAGTGGGGTGTTTGAGTGGGATTTGGAATATTTGTGTGCCACGGGGGATGGCCTTGGGTGGTTGGAAGAAGCTGCAGTACTGCAGTAAACCTGTGTCCAACCCTGTGCTCCATGTTCTGGTGGGTCCCCTGGCACCTCTGTAGCATTCCCACCGCATGTCAGCCGTGGGGGTGCCAGCCCATCCCATGGGAGCTGAAGGCCAGGCAGCCTGTGGTGCTGCCCTGTTTCCCACCAAACTCCTGTCCCCAACCATCCTGACTGGGGACACTTCCCGGATCCACTGGGGTTTGGTGTGTGCCATGTCTATGGCCCTGCCATGGGCTCTGCCCTGGCAGGCAGGCAGGTCACATCCCAAAGCCCCCAGCGGCTCCACTCCCCTCCCTTCCCACCACATTTTCCACCCTCACTGCAAACCTCCAGTGAAGGAAAATGTGAGGCCATGGAAAACCAAGCCTGTCCCTGTCAGCCAGGCCACATTCCTCCTTCTCCTCCTCCTCCTCCTCAGCCGCTTGACTCTCTAACCACAGGTTGCCCAGCTCTGGGATTTCCAGTGTTGCACCCCAGCTGGTTGCCCACTCCCCCTGTGCAGGACCTGGAGCACCCCAAGCTGCAGGGAGCCTGTTTTGGGGCGCACCGAGGGTTTTGTGGAGCAGACAGAGCTCCAAGGGTGAGAGTGCTGCTGGTGAAGCCCCAGTGGTTTCCCCATTCACCTTTCCCTGTGTTGCTCCAAGCCCAGGTCCTGCATCAGCTCCAGCCTTCCTGATGCCACATTTGGGACTGGTCCCTCCAGCATCTGACACATGAGGCCAGGGAGACACCAGTGTCCCTCTCCTCCGGCCTCACCAAGGGGAGCAGAGCTGGGAATCACCATGTTCCTGACCTTTCCACACTGGAATGACCACAACCTTTCCCCCAGCACTTCTCATTCCTGACCCACGTCAGTATTCCACCCTCAGCTTTCAGACCTATGTGCAAAATCTGAAGTCTTCCTTTGCCCACATAATTCCAGAACCTTCTCTACCACCTTCTCCAGAATCACCCCCCACAGCCTGTCAGGCACAGTTCCTGTCTGGCTTTATACAAGAGGATGCTCCGTATCGTGGGAGACGCAGGGGAGACACCGGGATACACTGAACACAAGATGTGCGTGGGAATGGGTGGACGAACCAGCAAAACCCTAGAGAAAACAGCTCAAATCTGATTTATTTTTTCCCAAAACCTGGAAAAAGAAGTGCAAGAACATCAAGGAGCTCCCACGTCCCTGCCAATGTCAGGACCAGGTGAACAGCTGAGGATGCACAAGCTGGACCCCTCCCAGGAGCACCCTTGCCTGGGAGCTGCATCATCCCTAGGGAGCTCCCTTGGGACCTGCTGGGATGGGAATGCTTCTGTCAGCTCTGGAGCCACAGCTGTATCCTGAAACAGAGGTATCCTGAAACAAATGCTAATTGTTCCCAGTTAAGGACAGACCTTGGATACTCATCAGCGCATGGTACCAGCCCTAACGATTTTCGCAGGATTGCTGGGAATGGGGGCGGTGAGCTGGGGAAGGCTTGTGCTGCGGGTGTCTGGCCCGACAGGGGAGATTTATGTCTGCTGCTTTCAGGGAAAGGGAAAATGTGCTCTGGGCTCCCCTGGGCTTTCATGGCAGCTTTTTGAGGGATGGAGCAGGGGTGTGGGAGTCCCCAGGGATCCCAGTGCCCCATAGCAGTAGTGCAAGAGCCAGCCCAGGGGACCAGTTTGCCCTAGCCAGTGTCCCCCCCCACCTCCCCCCCGCTGTGATTTGCTGTCCTAGGGCATCCCTAAGGGGCCAGGGCTGGGATGGCACAACCCCACAAGCAGACCCAGCCTGAGATCTTCCCAGCTGGGCTGGGCTGAGGACATCGAGTGAGGGCACCGGGGGCTGCATGTCCCTGCAAAACCACTCAAATATGGCAAACAACTGAACACAGAGCTTGGCTGGGCCATGGATGCCCTTCAAGGAACTCAGGCAAGAGGGAAGTAGAGCTGTTTCCCCTGGATCCCAAAGGCTGAGTCAGGCTGGATGCTCTGTGATATCACCCTCACTGCTTCTGCAGCTCACAGAGATTTTCCCAAAGCTGGAGGAAAAAACCTTATGGGAGCTGCAAAGTCATGAAGAGCAGCAACACAAGATGGCAATATGGAGGCCCTCAAACCCACCCAAGAGAGAACAAGGTTCCAAAACCTGGCAGATGCTGGAAACACTTTCAGCACTGAATGGGGACACATGGGAATCCCTGTGGCTAGGTCCCAACTCCGCTGGAGGGGTTTGCACCTGGAAACACCAGCACAGGGTGCTGGGAGCCCATGGGAGCATCTGCTCTGCTTGGGGGGGAACCTCATGGTGACCACACTGTGGGGGAGGTGAGGTACCCCCAGTCACCCCGTAAGCAACAGCCGCCTCCCCCATTACCCAGCCAGCACCGCCAGCATGCTGGGGAAGAAAGGAATTTCTGTGTAAATCCCATTTACTGTCGAGTTTCTCACTTCCCGTCCAGTAGACAATCCCAGCCCTCAGCGCTGCGCTGCATGAAGGGGTGGTTTAATGTATTTTTGGAAGGAGAGGAAAAAAAAAAGCCCCCTCTGAAAAGAGCCTCTTTCAGCTAATAATGAAGTGAATATTATATTAAGAGCGAAAACATATTCAGGGGAACTTACAGAGGGAGACAGAAAACCTTTTCATAACACCCTGGCCACAAGCACAACTGCCAATTAAACCGGCTTCACTCTCTGGCTGGTGCCAACACAAACGAGGGGCCAGGAGTGGAGCATGGAGCTGGCGCGTTCCGTGCCCAGCCGGGCTTGGCCACGGCTGGCAGCACAGAGGGGTTCTGCTTCCACGACTTTCAGAGCCAGCCATTGGAATAAAAAGGTCTGAGTCCCTTGTCCTGACCTGGGGGAATGGGTGCCCAGTGAGGCGAGGGACTCCAGTGCTATGGGGGCCCTTGGTCCTTGTCCCAACCCAGGGGCTCCAGTGCCATGGGAGTTCCTGGTTCCTGTCCCAACCCAGAAGAACAGGGTGCCCAGTGACTCAAGGGGCTCCAGAACCCCAGGGAGTCCTCTGCCCCTATACCAATCCAGAGGATCGAGTGCCGTGGGGGTCCTTGGTCCCTGACTGCAGCCTCCTCTCTGCCCTGTCAGCAGCACATGGTGGCTGGTGCCTGAGCCCCCAAGCCCCTGGGATCCACAGGATTGCTCCTGGCCCAGGGGAGGGTGCTGAGCACCTACCCTGGCTGAGCTGATGGGACCAGCATCCCCACACATGCCAGGAAGGTTCGGAGAGGTGCTGCATTTCCCACTGCAGCACTTTGTGCCTTGGAGGAAACCTGTGACCAGCCTGCATTGTAACAGGAGGTGCCACAACCTGGAGCACCTTCCAGCATCCCTATTTCACATGCCCTGGATGTCTCAGCCCAGGTTTAGCACAGCCATCCCACACGTTTTCATTGCCTGCCAGTGGTCTCAGCCCACCTTTAGCCCTGGCAGAGCACAGCACACACCGTGGGAGGCACAAGGACACCCACCCACACTCTCCAGGGTTTCTGTGCCAGCTGCCAGTGGAGGGAACAGGCATGGAGTGGGATCTCACCACCCTTACGTGTTCTTGGGGGTCAGCGGTGTACAGGGGAGGACAACATGACGGAAGACATTCAGGTGACACACCAGGGTTGTGATTCACACTTCACAGAGGCTTTACCTTTGCAGCCCAAGGAGCTGCTGGATTGATGGGTTGAGGGTGCACAACATTTCAGGTTTGGATAAACAGCCATGCCAGGAAAACTTCACCTGAGATCAGATAATCTTGGAACTGAGCAAACCCGGCACAGCTGCGGAGCTGCAGGTTGACATTTGATAAACCCAAACTGGAAATACAAGACCACTGCTGAGCTGGGACCAACCTTTGGAACAGCTTCTCCAGGGAACACACTGAAGATGTTTGTCAAAAACTATTTCATGGAGGGGGGAAAGGGAGGCATTTTGGCCAAAATTAAAAATTCCAGTAGGAAACTTTTCTCCGAGTCAGTGTTTTTTGACTACCAACCTGAAAGGGTGGTTCTCTGTAGAGATTTTTGTCTCTTTTGCTCAAGGACTAGTATTTCTGCTTTAATGCCAAGTCAGGATCCAAACACACCTCTGATTTTGCCCAGAGGCTAAAAGATTGTATTTCTTCCTTTAATAATAATAATAATTTAAAAAACCAACAACAACAACAACAAAACCAACCAATCAAACAAAAAAAACCCCCAAAAGACCAAAAAAATCCAAAAACAACAAAAAACCCGAAAACAAACAAACAAACAAAAAACCTCAGGAAAGTAATTTTTGGCCATCATTTGGTAAAAAAAAATGGAAAAATGCACTTCAGCAAGGTCTACTTCACCATGGGAAGTCTCCAACAGCAACAAACTGCCTGTCAACCAGAGAGACTCTGGGTAAAGTAGTAAAGTACAAGTAACCGGTGTGGCCTCAGTGACAGGGAAGGGTGGCTGCTGTTCCCGCAGTGTGCACCGCTGGCAGCAGGACTGGAGTGGACCTTCCAGAGGCTTGGAAAGCTCCTCACTGTGCCACAGCAGGCACATCACTCCTATACTTCAGATTCAGCAGATGAAATGCCTTCCTCAATGGGCTTTGTCCCCCCCAGTTTGGGGTCCAGGAGATCCTGCCTTTCCAAGGTCTTGGTCGACAAGGATGGGCCAAGTTTCCACTCATAGATCCAGCTGCCCATGGTCGTTTGACCCAAGGGCCGGCAGCAAAGTGCCAGCATGGCCCATGTCAGGGAACTCCAGGGAGGCACAGCTGTCCCCTTCTGGAAAACTTGCCTTGTTTATGTCTTCAGAACTATCCTATCCCAGGAAGCACAAAGTTCACTGCTTCTTGTAGGGAAGAGGCATCAGCTCCCTATCAGAGTTACCACAAAATTTGTGCAGAAAAAGACCAATATCCAGATTTAAAGGCCACCAGAAAGGAGACCCAAACCACCGTAGGGAAGGAGGCATTGCCATCTAGTGTCGGGCTAGGAAAAGGCTCAGGAACAACTCGCCTCCAGCAGGAGCTGGACTGGATAATCCTAGTGGGTCCCTTCGGCTCAAGATATTCCATGCTTCTACAATTCTCCTTAGTGCCAGCCCAACCAGTACTGACTGGGGAGACCATTTTAGACCCTTCTGGGAAAGACCAAGGCCAAGCAGATGGACAGACTAGGCGACCTGTGATGCATGGGCGGCTGGGAAGCCCTGGCTGGTATGGCTGTGGAAGTCACAGAATCATGGAATGGCTTGGGTTGGGGGGGACCTTAAAGCTCATCTTGTTCCACTCCCTGCTAAGGGCAGAGACACCTTCCACTATCCCAGGGTGCTCTAAGCCTCATCCAACCTGGCCTTGAACTCTTCCAGGGATGGGGCAGCCACAGTTTCTCTGGGCAACCTGTGCCAGGGCCTCACCACACTCACAGCCAAGAATTTCTTCCCAATATCCCATCTAACCCTGCCCTCTGGCAGTGGGAAGCCATTCCCTCTTGTCTTGTCACTCCAGCCTCTTGTCCAAAGTCCATCTCCAGCTCTCTTGGAGCCCCTTTAGGCAGAGGAAGGGGCTCTAAGGCCTTCCTGGAGCCTTCTCCAGGTGAACACCCACAGTTCTCCCAGCCTGGCTCCAGAGCAGAGGGGCTCCAGCCCCCAGAGCATCTTTGACTCTGCATTTATTCAATCCCAGCCACAGCCCTGTGTTCTGAGCACACAGAGTTCTGGAGTTTGCTCCAAAGCTGGTATTATTCAGTAATTTTAAATCTGGCATCAACATTCACAGGAATGTTCAGCCAAAACAAAGAGCACAACAACCTGTCACCCACAAAGGGAACCAGCTCTACAGACCCCATTCCAAATTCCAGCTCCTTTCAGGCATTAATCACTCTTGCACAAAAAATTGGCACAAGTCCTGCCAGCTTTAGTGCTCAGGTTGGTTTATTTTCTCAGAACAAAAGTATCAAACATAAATTTTTAAAGAACAACCCGTGTAAATAGAAAACTTCATGGCATCCTCCTCCCACTTACAAATTCCCTGAAAGCAGCCTGGAATCTAACTGCAAGAGGCAGGACATCAGGAAAGAGTTTTCTTCAAAATGTGTGCATGGGAGAAGAGAAGGAATTTACACAGGCCCCTTCCTCTCTCCAACAGCAGGACTTAATTATTCTGGAAACTGCCTCAAAACATGGCAAACAAATCAAACTTCAGGAAAATCAGGCTGTGTATAAACACAGAACCTTCACTTCAGTCTCTTGAAGTAAGACAGTGCTCCTGCCCCTTTTCCCAAAACTTGTATGTAATGCTGAGATCTCCATGTGCCAAGAGCTGGACAACTGGAACAGTCCTAGGATGATAAAGTATCACAGTCAGTGTCTCCCCAGCATCACCTGTATAGTTTATTTAATTTCAGCTCTAAATGATTCATGGTTACCAGCACACGCCTCCAGTGGCCCTGAAAGAAATACCCAGAATTCCATGGATTGGCACAAGTGGAACAAACACAGTGAAATCCCCTTAAAATCCATTCAACTTCCTCATGAAAGACTTGGAGAAAATGAAGCATTAAGTGACAAGAGCTAAAAGTGAGCCAGGCCCCCTCAGGGAAACCCCCAGAGCACTCCTTGGGCCAACTCCCTTCCTACACAGCATCATCCATGCTTCCCATTACTTACGCTTTTCCACCCTGGTTCTGGGAAACTGAAGCCTGGATACTTACTCTTTGCTTTTGGGAGAAAGGTGAATCTTGTATGAGACACAGGAGTTCCTCCTCAACCCAGATTTCTATTGTTTCTCCCCATATTTCCCTGATCCCAGCTCCTTCCTGTTGCAGGAAAGGAGCACTAGAAGGCCTGGCCATCCAGCCGCATCCTAGCTTTGGGCAGTTGTTACCTCACCCCATCACTCCCACTTGCAGTTGGGTCCTTGACAGTCTTGGAGCCCTGGCAAGGGAAATGACAATTTCCATATCCAGCAAAACCTCTTTCTTACATCTCAGCCTCTACCCATACCTCCCCTTCTTTAGGTTAACCAGAAGGAAATCAGTATCTTGGTGCAGCATCAACTTGGTCTGGATAAGAACAAGGACTGTTTTTAAGTGGTGATTCCTCCCTCCTCAGCTCTAAATTTCAAAGGAGAACCTCTTGGGTCACTGATCAGGACTTGGGTCACCTACCTCACCTTCTAATGGCTTCACTGACCCTGTTGCCAAAAGCTCACCTGCTCCTTCAGTGCCTCTCCCAGGTGGGCTTTCCCTCTGATCCTGCAGAAGCAGCACCTTCCCCTCCCTGGTCTTCATACAGACCCAGCACCTTCCCCTGTGTCTGGTGCCACAGGTCACATCCTGCTGGTCTTGATGTTGCTGCAAGTGGCACCTCTCAAATACCAACACAGAAAAACTCTTACTGGAAGTATTTCCCCAATTTGTGAGCACAAAAGACACCAAAACACTGTTGGAACATAAGCCTTGTCCCTCTGTCATCCACAGGATGACCAGCAGAAGGAAAAATAGAATAAATAAAAAACCAAGAAAATCCTTGGAAACCTTTCCCCAAAACAACCCAGTATCTGTCTCCTACAGGAGCTGTGAGGATCAATGGATCCCATCCAAAAGATGCCTGACCTGCTTTCAGCTCAGGAATACCAGGAGCCCAAACCCATTTTTATATTCTTCCAGCATCCACAGGCCACCACAGCTGGCCCAGCTAGCTCAGCTGCAGTGGCCATTCCAGCACATGTAAATCAAATTACTGGTAGCAAAATAGGGAAGCCTGTTCCTTAGAGGACATCAAGTTACAGGCTGCTAACCAGGAGGCAAAATAAAAGCAGGAATTGTGAGGGAAATAGCCTCTTTACAGACTAAAGAGGAGGAGATGAAGCATCATGTGATGCTCAAAATCCGCACCTCATTCGTTATACATCTTTGAAAGGCACCACAGGATCACGGGATAATTGGGGCTTTGAGGAACATCAGGACTCTCCAGCCCACCCCCAAAGACTCATCTCCCTCTGCTGACCCTGGAGCAGTGGGATCCTCAGTCTGTGGGCTCAGAGTGACACTAAACCCGTGATCAAGGGCCACCCTGCCAGAAAACTGGGTCTGATTCAGCATAATGTGCCTCTTACAAGGGCTGTCCCCAATTTAAAGTTCGAGATAATAAAAGCACAAGAGTTGAGGAATTTTCAAGACTGCCAGAAACACAGGAGTGAGATTTCCAGCTGGGATTTAGTGCAGTCACTGTCCTGGTTCATCCACACTCACCAAATCCCATGCTACAGCCTCATTTAACAGGCCCCCTTGTACTGCCAAACCTTCCAAAACTGGGGGTACATCAGGTTCCTGACACACAAGATACCCATTGTCAGTCCAGGCTGGCAGCACTTTCCAGGATAAGGGGGAAAGGAAGTCCATAAGGAAGGAAAATGACTGGAGGACACTTCAACTGATCTCCTCTTTGAAAATGAATCAGAGAGAGAAACACTTATATAATTTCTCCAGTTCACAGCAGAAAGTTCTATCAACCAGGAGAAGGAAAGAAAGGCTTCAAGTGGGAAAAAGAAATCCTTATCCTTGATGTGCTGCAGTATTCTGTGCATTGTTAGACTAAGGCATCCTTGCTCCTCCTAAAATCCAACTGACTTCCACTCTGCTCCTTGTCAGCCTAATCCCATTCCCACGCAGCACTTCCTTCACATGTTCCCAACAGGAGTACTTCAAAGCTGACCACTGGATGTTCCCACCAGCTGTTAGCTGTGGTTTGGGGTGTCTAATTGGGAACAAGCCTACAGCTTCTTGTGCACCAGGAAAATAAAGGATCGCACCAAGAGGTTTCTGGTTTCGTGGCTGCTATTTGAAGTAATAAAGTCTTTACATGCAGCTAATTAAAAAAATATTCAAACTGAAATCCTAAAGCCATTTCAGGGAGTGTTCAATCAGTTTATCTTTCACTTCCACCTAATGGCTCCACAATCAAAAGAGAAGTGGAGGGGAACCACAGGGCCCTGCAGACACAGGAGCTGGATGGAGTTCAACACCAGTGCTGCTCCTGCATGGAGAACGGCACAATCCAACCAGAACCCTGCTCCAAGATTTGTTTCCTTCTCTACAGCAGGTTGGCAGTGACACCCATGAAACCCAGCAAGGCACATTCAGGCTTTGAAGGTCACACACAAGCCTGTTGGTCTCAGCTATTTTACCTCATCCTTTGGAACTACAAAGCCGATCATCAATTCACAGGGAGTAGTACGCCAGGTCACAGGTCATCTATAATCACAGTCACCCTTACTCTGCATTAAAGCCACAATTAACAGTTAATGCTTAACTAAAGCTTTACCATTTGTTTAAGCTGCTTTTTTGCATAAAAACCTGCAGGTACATCTACCCCAGCTCCCCCTTTCCTGCCTCTATCTCTAGAAGGGCTACAGGGAAGCACCAAACACAGAAGATAAAGTTGCTGTCAAAACACGAGGAAACTGGAAAACTCAGAATTGTGCACTTAAACATTGCTCCTGCCACTTCAGCCCTCACTACCTCCATGCCATGAGGCAGCAGCTCTCAGAGTGCTGCACTGGGATAACCCTCAGTGAGAAGAGCACTCCTCAAGGCACGTATCCAAGAAATCAGGTTGGTGGTGACAGCCTGGAAAGCTTCTACATCTCAGAAAAGTGACCTCAAAGGAAACAGAGCACCTCCTCTTCAATGCTTCTGTTCAGATCTAAATGGGACTCACAACTGAGCACGGAGAAGAAAGGGAAGTTGAGAATCAGTAGCCAGAAGGACAAAGCACATCCTACACCATGGCTCCACACGAGCCTGGTTGGGAAAGCAAATGTAATGTGCACACATCAGCAAAGAGCCAAAACCTTGAACAGCAACTGCCTGAGAAGTGCTCTTCACTCAGAGCCTGCCCAGCCCCACAGGCACTGCCACTCTGGAGAAAAACAACTGTGACCAGGAGGGAACAATCTCGTGGACCCCACGAGAGGTTCCTGACAGGCTGCAGTGCTCTGGAGTGCTGACATGAAATTCCACCAGCACCAGGGTGCTCTCAGCAGCTGATAACACGATGTGCTCGGCAATCCACCATGACACCAGGAGAGCAACAGCTATTTAGTACAACAGCCTGTCCTGATTTATCTGGGCATGAGGCATTGACATCCCAGGGAGCTTCCTCTGAGCACGTGACACGCCTTAGGGAGAAAATTCCCTAATTAGCGACCATTCACATGCTTTCTGTGGAAGTGGCTCTGCAGTCAGCCATGCCCTCCTCTTTCCTCTCTAAGTGCTGTTTAAGGATGTCCAGCTGTGAGGGCTTCAAGTGGCCACTCCAATGGCTGAGGTGGCTGTGGATATATTTTCAGAGCATGGCAGCACACAAGCACACAGACACTCACCCTTCCCACATCCAAAGTCAGAGCCTGCCCCATCACAGATGCCCAAATCCACAGAGGAAGGTGGAAGGAACAGACAAGCTGCTCCTGTTTCCTAGAGCCAAGCTACATGAACTTCAACTGCCATCTGAAGATCTGCACTTAGACACATTTTTTTCCTCAGGACTTTTTTTTCAAGTCAATTTGCCAAGATCCTCAGCTCTGCAAAAGATCCACAGTGAGTTCCAAGAGCTGCCTGTATGCCACATAGACAACTCTGTGGCAGGAGGAATTCTCCAGAGATCTGTAACAAGTCTTGATTCCAAAGACCCTGAATGCTGATGACGTGCACTACCATCCTGAACCTAAAGTGATGGAAGGAAGAGTTGTCAGGTCTGCTTAGATCTGGGATAAGACAAGGATACATAAAGCAAAAAGGAAAAACAGAAAGCAGAGCTCTTTCTTAAGCACACCTTAAAAAAAAACCCAAAACCCTTCAAACAGCATGCAGCCAAAGCAGCAAAATGTCTTGTTCAGAGAGCAAGAGGTCTCACAAAAGGAACGATTATGGGAAGGTGAAAGAAGGGATGAACTCTTCAACACACACTTCTGACTCAGGAAGTACTTCACCCAGCAAGTTAGGGCTGAAACTGATCCTTGGAGCAGCTCCCAGTCCTTCAACAGTTCAGATAATTTCTAAGACAATAATGTTCAGCATTCTGTGGAATCAACAGCCCATGATAAAGCAGGGTGGGCTGCACAAGAGGCACATTAAGGTCACGTCTATCCTTACTGGAAATAACTCTTGAACTCTGCAAACCAACTCTCAACAGTGCCAAGACACTCCCTGCATCTGAAGCAAAAAGCCTTTCCAAATCTCATTCCCTAAATAAGGATCCCTTGTTGGGATCTCCTGGTGCCAACAGCCAAAAACATCATCTGTTTGCAAAGTACTGCTGCCACTGTGTCAGACAGCCACTAGTGCCCAAGTCCTGTTTCAAAAGGGATGCAGCCCCCAATTCCATCAAGTGCTCTGTGCTGCTGCTGATGGAAAAGACACTCCAATATGGAGCAGCTGAGGGAGCTGGAGGGGCTCAACCTGGAGAAAAGGAGGCTCGGGGGGGACCTTCTGTCTCTCCACAACTCCCTGACAGGAGGGTGCAGCCAGGTGGGGGTCAGGCTCTGCCCCTAGGAAAGAAGGGACAGGACAAGAGGGAAGAGCCTCAAGCTGTGCCAGGGAGGTTGAGTTTGGATATTCTGGAATTTTTTTTCACAGGATGGTTAATCAGGCACTGACACAGACTGCCCAGGGCAGTTGTAGAGTCCCCATCCCTGGAGGGGTTTAAGAGATATGTGGATGTGGCACTTGGGGACATGGGTTAGTGGTGGCCTTGGCAGTGCTGGGAGAACAGTTAGACTCTGTGATCTTAGAGGGCTTTTCCAACCTTAATGATTCTGTGATTCAGTGATTCCATGCACAAGTGAACAAGCATGAACAAGGCTTTGGAGCTCACAAGCAGATGCGTGTTTCCCAAAACCACAATGAACACTTCTGAGGGCCCTCAGCGCTTATTTCATTAACCTCATCTGTCCCTGTATCATCACAGCTACTGCAATGCCCAATTAGAGCATTTAAAACTCTGCCCAAGTTTGTCAGTGTTTCTCTGCTCACTGGAGCAGAGAGCTGGCAGGTCTCAGGACTCTGACTAGCACCAACACCCTCTCATAACCAGGAGAGCACTTCCCCTGAAGGGTATCAGGACAGTAATAAGCATCCATGATCATTTAAAATCCCTGGATTAAAGACTAAGAAAAACAGAGAGGACAAAGACATATCTTCTGTTAGTTCAAAGGGAAAGTCTGGAGCCTCCAAAGCAGCAGGACTGGTGTCCAGACAGGGCACAACTCAAGGGGTAGAGAAGGGAGGCCTTAAAAATTATAACTCAGAGAAAAACTTAGGATAATCATGTGCCTTCTTGCTGCTGGAAGTGAGGGCTAGTGACTCTGAGTGCTCTGCAAAGCTAAAACTTCATAAAGAAACTCCCATCTTACACATAGCCGATTCTCTTTAAACTCCACCTGCATGATAAACCAGGTGTTATCATGGGAATGAAAAGAGCCCAGCACTTTCTTCATGTTCTACTGATTTGTAATGCCAAAATATTTTATATTAGAGCTGCTGGCAAAGGCTCTGAGAAGTAAAACCTCATACAGGGATATCCCTTGAGGTCTCAGCCTGGCCTTCCCAGCACCAGTGCCAGGTGACCTTTAGCAAGCAAGACCTGGAGGAGAACAGAATCACAGAAGGTTGGATAAACTCTCTAAGATCAAGTCCAACCATCAATCCAGCACCACCACATTCACCACTAAACCATGTCCCGAAGTCCTACATCCACGCATTTTTTGAACACTTACAGGGAGGGTGACTCCACTACTGCTCTGGGCAATCTATTCCAATGCTTTACAACCCTTTCCATGAAAAAAAATTCCCAAAAATCCAATCTTAATCTCCCCTGGTACAACTTGAGGCCGTTTCCCCTTGTCCTGTCACTTGTCACCTGAGACCAGAGCCCAACCCCACCCGGCTCCAGCCTCCTGTCAGCAAAGTTTCCTTTCAGCACTGCAGCCAGGAATCTGCTCCTACCTCACCTGGGAGCTTTGTGTTTGAGCATAAAGGGGAATCACAGGCTTTAGCCACTTCCTAAATCAGAGAGAACAGTCCAGGGCCCATCCCTGGATGAGGCCAAAAAACCAATACTTCACCAAAGCCTTGAACAACAGGCACAGTGGGACACTGATACAGGTCTCTGTCCTTTCCATTTCACACAATCTTGTAGCTTCTAAGCCCTGGCCAGACCTCCCCGTCTGGGCAAAGCCAGCCCTAGTGCATCCAGAACCATGTCCAGTACGCCTGCTGGGAAAGCATATCAGGGATCCCTAAAACCAGGTGGTGCAGTAATTTTTTCAGTTTCCAGAAGAGATCAGAGTCCAGGATCCTTCCAGAGAGAGGTATTACAGGTACTACTGCAGGCCCGAACTGCAGAAATCCTCAAAAAAAAAGTGCAAGATGCTGGGAGAGAGCTGGAGGGAAAACAAAACCCCCAACCCAACAACCTCATTAAAGCTTTTCTCCTTCCTCGGCTTAACAAGGAGAATGCTTAATTAAGTCCTCCTTCAAGCCTTCCCCTTCACCCAGCAAGGCTCAACAAAAAGCAGAGATTTAACAATTTCCTCTGCAGCACAGGACACCTCAGTGGGACAGGAATTTGCATATTCTAATGGAGCAGTGAATTGCTGGTTCTCTGTTGCTCAGCCTCAGCGGGGAGGGACAAAATCAGCAGGAGGTACATTTCAGATCTGCTCAGGAATAAGAGAGAGCAGGAGTGGAAGGAGCAAGTTGCTGTTCATTCCATGTCTGGAGCTTTCCCAAGGCAGGAGTTTGACTGTGTTATGCACAGACTTCTCAGTTTATTTGCAAGTCTCTTGCAGCTTACTAGGTCAGTTCAGATGACAACTGCTGCTGATTTTAAGCCCAATTATAGTCAGTTCTACCTGGTGACACAGCCTCAGTTCTGCAGCCAATTCTCACCCATTTATACCTCCAGAATTGGTAGAACTTGATATTCATGGCAGTCACCCAGTTTGACCTCAAAGTTAGTGCTTCCTGTAATAATTTCAGCCTTGTTTCTTTTCACTGGAACATCTCCCTGTGTGTTCCAAACTCCTGGGACCACTTCTCCTGTGTACTGAGTGGAAATACATATTAGAGACAAGCTTTCAACTCTGGATCACTTATAATCAAAAATAAGAGCTCACAGACTCATCCTCCTGGGACAGAACTATCACCAAGGACCCTCTACTAGAATCCAGACATTCCTAGGGAATTTGTCCCCACTCCTCATGATTTAGTTCTCTTACGAAGGACCACAGCAACATAACAATGGGAAATTTCCCTTTTTTTTCTGATGATGGGTCTTTCAGTCAAAACAGAACAAAAAGCTCCAAAAAGCCAGAGTCCTCAGCCCACCATTCTGCAGTTTAGGGGACACCAAGGAGGACTTCCAGCTCTGCACATCCCAGGAAACTAAGGTTGACATACCTGCACCACACAACGTGAACAGAGGCAGGTAAATAAACCAAACCCTAGAGGGGCCAGCATGACACCCAAGGGATTTACAAGGAACTGCAGCAGGATGGATTTAAAAAGGAGTTTTTGCTTCTACTTCTCCCTCTGAGTACTTCTGAATTCCCCCCAGGAAGCACCACAAGAAGCCTTGCATGCACCAAAGGGAAGATCTATTTTGACTGGAAATTCCATTGAAAAGGTAGGAAGTGTGTTCTGAGCAAGATGTTTCTGGCAATTAGAAGAACTGGGCTCTACAGTTAGCAGGGGACACAGAAATCATGGAACAGTCTGGGGTGGAAAGGACCTTAAAACTCATCCAGTTCCACTCTCTGCCATGGACACGGATACCTTCTACTAGACCAGGGTGCTCAGAGCCACATCCAGCCTGGCCTTGAACACTTCCAGAGATGGGACAGCCCCAGTTTCTCTGGACAACGTGGGCCAGGGCCTCACAGGGAAAAATTTCTTCCCTATATCCAATCTGAATCTCCCCTCTGTCAGTTTAAAGCTATTCCCCCTTGTCCCACCACTGCAAAATCCCTTGCAAAAATACCAGGCAGAAGGAAGATGCTCAGGTGTACCCAGGTTTGAGTGTAATTATACAAAACAGCCCTGGATTATTCAGCGCAGAGAAATGAACTTTGTCTCTGGAACACAGTGGGGTTCACCAAAGGCTCGGCAGTCCCACCTGGGAAAGAGCTCTGAAGCAAGGGATGGATGCAGCAATCTTCAAGAGGGAAGAGATGCCACAACTACAGCTCTGAGTCATTCAGGAGCTGGACCACAGGTCAGCTCAGTGCTCCACAGGCACCTCTCAGCTGGTATATAGGGAGGTTTTCTATAACTTTTGTGATTCCACTGGACCATTAACCATGGACTGCAGGCAGCATTTCCAGCCCATCTCCTCATTCAGTCTCTAATAGAAAATGGATGAAGCAGGTCTGCCAAACTGCCCCAGTACAGCCTATGCCCTAAACTTAACTGGTACAAAGCTGTCAGAAAACACTAAAGAATGTTCTGCCTCAATTCTGACCAATTCCCAGTGCCTTTGAGAGGGAACTTCTGCTGGAACTGCTTTGCTCCTCTCTGAATGTGTAATGAAGTTTTAAAGCAGCAGCCCAACCTCCAGCTCACACAGGGCCCTGTAGGAACCTCCTCCAGCAAAGGACTTCTTTTGCCATGAATGAACAGTAGATTTTTGTTTGGGTCTCAGTGATTTATGTTCATCTGAGAGACTTAGTTGCCTTATAATAATGCAACAAAAATCAGCTTCAAGGAAGCTCAGATATATTTTTGACTGACAGCTGTCCATCATCTGTGTAAGCTGGGAGAACTCCACACACAGGAGTCAATGGATAGATTTGCTGATAAGTTCAGCCCAGCCCTTAAGCTTGCCTTCAGGAGAGATTTCTCCCTTTTGCTTTGTACTTCTCAGTCTCCTCTAACCAAAATCACTGATTTCCTTACACCAGATGTGTGGAAATCAGCATCTTCGCAAGATGCTTTTTGGGAAACAAGAAGCCACACAACCTTCCCAGGGGAGGACCTATCTGGTGCCCCAGCATATCACCACAATCGCCCCAACACCCACCACAAACCAGGCCCAGCAGATTCTAGAGCCCCATAAGAAGCTTCCCAGGTCAGGCACCCCCAGGGATGAGACCCAAGGTCCTACAGGCTTCCAAACTGCAACTCCCTGAAATGCAGCAAGTGGAAAATCAGAGCCTCTTGCCAGAGTCACAGACTTTCTGCACAAGACCTCATCAGCCTTACATCCCCTTTCAGAGCTCCTTTGCTGGGGCCAAGCACCTGCTAACACATCTATTAAGTCCCATCCCAAACCCAGGGCAGGATGACTTGTGCTCTGAGCCCATGCCCGGCTCGGACCAGAGCACAGGGGCAGCAGGAAGGGTAAAGGCTCCACAAGGAGTGATACGTCCAGCCAGGAGAAGGTTGTGCTCCTTTAGGAAGCAGTGTTCAATCCAACCTCTTCCTCAAACACTGCCCTAGCTTCCTCGCAAGCACAAAGAGACAACCTTAAAACACCAGAGCTGATGGAAAAGCTGACAACATTAATTTTCTGCTAGCAAAGAGGTACTGCCTGCATTGCAGGAGAGACAACAACAGCAAACTGATGACCCTGAGCTGGGAATGGTTCATGACAGAAGGATGCTGTCATTTTCCAGAACTCTTCCCCCAGGGTTCCCCCAAAGCAAGAGACCAGCAAAGACTTCCACTCCTGCTTGCACTCCCCTGAAGATTTTGAGAAAAAAATAGAATGATCAAAGAGCCTTTGTGCATTTATAAACCTGTCAATTTTGCTAGAAGATTTAAGGCTTTAAAGAGTACAAAACATCTATTTGAAATTTTCTATCCAAACAGACTTCTTTTAATACTTAAAAAAACGCCAGAAATAAAATATTTAAATTTTTCTGAAGTGAGGCATTCAACAGCTCCAGACAGAAGCGCTGGAGGGGAGGAGGAAATCCAATTCTTAAGTTTGACAGGAACTTTTTTTTTTCTTTTAATTGGCAGAGAAACAAGACTACAGCACTATTTCACCCCCTGGCTCTGACCAGGAATAGCTGGGATGAGCAGGACAGGAAACAACAAACCAAACTTACTCAACTGCTGGCAGTTCCAGGTCCCTGTCCCGCACAAGCTTTGCCTCACAGGAAAGAATCTCCAAGCTGATGATGTAGCAATACTCCACCCCACCATCCTGCCTACCTCTCCACACACTCCCACCACTTTCCATTTTGCCTCCAAAAGCCTCCCCCACAGAAGAGAAGCAGGTTCCCCACCTGAGAACAGTACAAGCATGACAAGTTTTGGGAGAGCTCAGCCTTTTTCAAAACCCGGTTACCTTGATTTCTTCTCAGCCGTAAGAACTGAGAGGGTCAAACATTTGGCAGCACATTTCTTTCTCCATTTCCATGTACTCCTTATAGTATCTGCAAAGTAGAGCACAGGATAGCATCAGGGGCTGGAGACTGTCTGTGCCACCCTCAGTGTCACAACCTGAAAATAATGCTGTTTCTTGGATATAAATAAATTAACATAATGGAAGAGTGTGCTGGCAGCAGACACAGCTCCTCCAAGCCCTTCTTTCTGCAATGTCAGGGAAGGAGCGCTGGAAATGTCATGCCTCATCCCCAGACCTTGGGTCTCTGCTCGGGACTAATTAAATAATTTGCCTTCTTTGAGACAGGTGCTTTCTATGCTAGTTTTGGAAGCATGGGACAGTGCAGAGGAACCCCACCTGCGTGCTGTGGGATACTTTTGTGTCTCCTTATGCAATTTCTTATAGGACCCAGGAGACACTGTCCGAATGCTATACAGCAGGGTATCTACCATGGATATAGGATCTGGGCAGAGGATGGGCAGGAGACAGCAGGGATTTGTGTCTGGACTAAGTGGATGACAAGGCAGATGTTTCCTTCTCTGTTCTCTCTTCCTTGCCAGTGTCACAGGATGGCAAAAGCTTCACAGTCTGCTCCATTTGAACTTCTCCAAGTACAGCATCCTCTGCTCCCTGTGCTCTCACCTCACTGGTGAGGAATCCCTGAGCTGCAGGGTGACTCAGTTTGGGAACACTGTCCCAGGGACCAGTGGCTGCCCACGAGTTCAGCTTTCCTGCATCTGCTGCCATATAAGGCCAAAAGCAAAGGGTTTTGTGCAACACACCAGAACCAGCCCCAATGAGAGACTGGCTCAGGCTCTCAGCCCCAGCCCTCAGCACCCTTGGGGCCCAGAACCCCAGAGGGTGTGAAATCCCAGCACAGCAAATCTCTCCTGGTAAGTCTCACACAGATGTTGCTGATCAAGGATGCCCACCTGTGGGTAGCACATTCCCACATCTACGACAGCAGGAAATCCAAGAGCCCCTTGTTTGGAGGAACAGATTAATGCCAGATATTGGAAGAACCCCAATTCATTCTGTTTTTGATGCAATGCAAGCCTTCCAGTAGAATTCCCAGATCCAGCAGCAGAATTTGCAGCAAAACCACCACAGCTGGCACCAAACACATTCTACATACCCCTCACCATGGATTCTGCCTGCTGCTCTCCAGGGGATTTTGCCAAGGACCTGTTTCAGCCAGTAAACAGATGCATTCCAAAGCTTTGTTTTAGACAGCTAAAGGGAGCTTGCTGATTACCACACAACATTGCTTCTAACGAAGAATAAATGTACTCAGTAAGGAAGTGAAAAGCCACTAAGAACAAGATTTTGATTCATATTCCATTTCCAAAGCATTTGTCAGATCACGCTATGAGTTCTCAGGCAAGGGCAGGCTGGCAACATCACATATCTAGCCTGAGGTAAGGCCTCATTAACAACACTTGCTTCATCTATTTCACACCAATTCCACTTTTTGTCATAGGCAAAAGACCTCTCCTGCAGTGCTGTCTCCAGCTCTGCGACCCAGCATCAGAAAGATATGGAGCTGCTGGAGTGACTCCAGAGGAGGCCACGGAGATGCTCCAAAGGCTGGAGCCCCTCTGCTCTGAGACAGGCTGGGAGAGCTGGGGTGTTCACCTGGAGAAGACTCCAGGAAGATCTCAGAGCCCCTTCCTCTGCCTAAAGGGGCTCCAGGAGAGCTGGAGACTGACTTTGGACAAGAGGGAATGGCTCCCCATTGTCAGAGGGATGGGTTAGATGGGCTATTGGGAAGGAATTCTTCCCTGTGAGAGTGGTGAGGCCCTGGCATGGGTTGCCCAGAGAAGCTGTGGCTGCCCCATCTCTGGAAGTGTTAAAGGCCAGGTTGGACAGGGCTTAGAGCACCCTGGTCTAGTGGAAAGAGTCTGTAGGATAAGCTTTAAAGTCCCTTCCAACCCATAACATTCCATGGTTTGGAGCAGGAACTCCAGGACAACAGTGGTTTAATGTGCACTCAATTCTGATACACGCACACTCACTGAACATGCTGCTCTCTCCAGAGCTGGAGCTGACAAAGGGAGAAATGCCTTGTTGCTTCCTGGCCACACCACCTCAACATCATTAACAAGATTTCTCTTTTATCTACCAACATATTTCAAATAAATCTAAGTGAATACATGAGGCTTTTAGAATCAGGCCTTCTAGCACTGTACATGTACTAGCCTCCAAGAGCAGCCAGACAGATCTGGTTTAGAACTCCCTGCCCTCAGTGGACACCCCAAGATACATGCCCAGTGGGAGATCAGGATGAATACAAGAGATTAATTTCAGATTTCCAGACCAGCAGCTAATACTGCCTTCAAGCTCTTTGAACTTCAGAAGTAACAGAACAAATTTGAAGACTTGGTGTTATGACAGACTATTAAAGACAACATGGATACACAGGACAGAACAGCCCTCCACCAACATATCCCCTGGCGGAAGGCACTCAGCCCACAAGACTGGCTTTTCCACCAGCACCAACCACTCTTTTTAGATGCTACCGGTGCCTTTCTGCAAGTGCTTGGCAGTGACATACAGAAGAGGGTTCATATTCAAGGGCTGCTTTGTGAGCTCCAGAGCTGAGGACAGCATCACTCCTGCCTCAGTAAACAGTGCCAGGAGGACAGCACACACTTTTGGGAAAAAGCTAATGCTTCTGGCAGTTTCAAAGGAAGAGTATCATGAGGGCATAGACAAGTATTAGTCATGTTTTGGTGGGGCTGGGGCATGACTGAAGCTGGCAGGACAGTCCTGTACTCCGCCTGCGGGCAAAGGGAGAGTTTGTCTTCAGGGCTGTTCACTTATTATCTCCAAGATGGCAAGAAATTCACTTTTAATGAACTTTAGCATTGTGCACTTGCAGTGCAGAAAAGCTGCTGAAATGAACCAACATATCTTAAAGGGAATGAAAATCATACTTATTGAGAATATTAACAGCTGGAGCATCAGGCAACTGTATTTCACTGGGTTTGAGGCATTTTAGTTTAGTAGCCCCCACATCCCTGTCCTCACCCTGATCCGCTCACAAGTCGGGTAACACACATCCCACCAAAGAAATATATGGAAAGGGTGGGTGTTCCCAGCTCCTCACTTGCAGCTTCTGTGCTTGAAAAATGTTTCAAGCTGTTTTCTCCACATGTGTTTTCCCAAGTCACTTATTAACTCAATAGTTTGAGGTTTTGGGGTTTTTTGAACATTTTAAATATTTTGGAATGGGTATTACAGCCTGTCCAAACACTCTTTTCCTCAGGGATGGAAAGGAGGGCTCTCACCTTGCCAACTTCTTCAGCTCATTGTTGATATCACGGTTGAAGGGCTGGATGCACTGAGCTCTGGCCAGGAAATCCCGGGATTTGCTGTATTCTCTCATGTAGAGACAAGCCTGTCATGGAAAGAAGGTAGATGCATCATAAGATAAATACAGACCCACTGCCCTTCTTCAGACCTCGTGAAAAAAAAACATTCCTGAGACAGAGCCAGGTAACTCGGGAATACCCCAGCAAAAGCTGTGTGTGACACATTTCCAGAGCGCCAGACTTTCCAAAACGGCAGATGCAGACAAACCACCTTGACTACTGCAGCAGCCCAGAATTCAGTGATTCTCCTCAGTTCATTCTGGGCTCCCTCCACAGCCAGGCTGGGATGTTCCATGATAATTTATTTGCCCACCTGGCCACACCTGAACAGTGCTTTGGCATTTCCTTGGTCCATCTCCAAGGCTAACTCCCCGTATTTCAAAGCTCGGTCAGCACGTTCCAGTTTCAGGTAAGTGAGTGAGAGATTCAGGAACAGCAGCAGTTTGGAAGCGTTGATCTGGCTCTGCTCTGCCTTACTGGAAGAGCTGCGACCCAGGATGGAGAGCGCCTGAGCAGAGAGGGAAAACAGCCAGTGCACAACAAATCCATCATGGAAAGTGAGAAATCCATCTCATCCAACAGCTACACCCATGTTTCTCTTCACCTAGGTCACTTAAAATTAATAACAATCAAAACTCTAAATACAGGAAATGGCATTCTCAGCATGACTAGTCAGCTCAGCCATATGACCACAGGTTTAGGAACTTACCAAGGAAAGCAGCACAATAAAAAAAATTACACCCAGGACTCAGATTTTAAGGACAAATACGGAAATCTTACAGGGAACAAGGCAAGTCAAATTACTTTTGTTTCAAAAATACCAAGGAAAAGCAACTTTGAATCATCTCTACCTCTGAAAAAGTAGCAGATGCATTCCAGTTTGAGAACAACTGAACATTTACCCTGCCTGGAGAGGGAGCTGAAGAGGCTCAGCCTGAGGAAAAGGAGGCCCAGGGGGAACCTTTTCATTCTCTACAATTCCCTGACAGGAGGGTGCAGCCAGATGGGGGTCAGGCTCTGCTCCCAGGCAGCTGGACAAGACAAAACAGCCTCAAGTTGCAGCACAGGAGGTTCAAGATGGCTACTGGGGAAAATTTCTCACTGAAAGTGTTGTCCAGCCCTGGCACAGGCTATTCAGGGCACTGGTGGAGTCCCCATCCCTGGAGGATTTAACAGACATGTCCATGCGGAACTTGCGGACAAGGGTTAGTGGTGGCCTTGGCAGTGCTGGGGAATAGTTGGACTTCGTGGTCTCAGAGAGCTCTTCCAACCAAAACGATTCTGTCACTATTCCTTCATTTACCACTGCTGCTCACACAAAACCAGGTGTGTAAGCCCTGTTCTTAAGTAACAAACTATGCCTGAAAAATGCCACAAAGTTATTTGATCTCTAACCTGTACCTGTTGTGGTAAGCTAAAATAATCCCTTCTTTCACAGCTTTCCCAAAGCACACCCCACATTTTCCTGGTGCCATACCCTCTTGTATCTGTCCTTGGCAATCTTGAAGCGCTGCTTATAGAAGAAGTAGTTGCCAAACTCTCTCTCTGTGGCTGCCACTTTCAACACCTTTTCTAGAGGAACTCTATCCTGCTGCTCCTGGGTGAAGAAATATCTGAATTTCAGCTCAAACAAAAGAAAACAGGCAGAGAACTCAAACAGGACAGTCCTGCACAACACCCTCCTACTCACAGAACAGAAACCAGGTCCTTACCAAGGCCAGGCCACCACCATGTGGTATCTCCCCAGTCAGGCTGAAACATGACAGTGTTCTTGTGCTGGTTATTCCTAGTGAAGAGGTCAGGAAGCTTCCCAGGCCCAAAGAGGGACTGAAAAAAGGAGGACTGTGTCCTTAAAACCTGCCCACTCTTTCAGCACACAACTGAGTCAACACAAATGCAGCCACTGGCACAAAGCTGCTTGAAAAGTTCCATTGCTCTAATTGCTCTCGGGCCAGCTCTGGGGCAGCCTGACACTCCCAAAGACACCAACCAGCAAAACAAAAAGCCCAACAATCATCTAAAAAAAAGATAAAAATGGAGGGACAGGTTTTCTTCTGGGTCTGCAAGATGGAACCAGCTCATAGAAAGAGGTCAATCAGCCAAAAAGGGTGGGCAAAGGACAAGGAGAGAGCGCAATAAGTGTGGTTTGCTCACAGGGCTCTGGGGAAAAATTTGCCTGTGCAGAAACTGGAGGGAGCTGGAGGGCCTCCCCCATTAGCTTCTGCCTCCACTCACTGACCCACAACCACAGCCCAAAGCCCTTGACATGAAAAGGTGAATTAACAATAGCACCGTAACCCACCAGGGAGGAAAAAACAGGGAAGGAACACATGGGAGAGGAGCCAAGAGGCAGAGACAAAGGGTGGGGGCTGGCAGGGCACTGGGACACTGCAGACTGAAGAGGATTGGTAGAGACAGCTCCTTACTGTTCCTTAAAAAACTTCCTGGGAGTTGGTGCCCTCTAGTGCAACCATGAGGTTCCTGGTAAAACTAAAAATAAATGGGAGCCATTCCACTGACTCCATCCAACACACAGGAGCAAACAAAGGCAGCACCCGCCTTCTCCCTCTGCATGGGAAGGCAAACAGAGCAAGGTATGGAGGGACACAAAGGGCAGGCATGTGGATCAGAGCAGAGCTGGGAGCCCAGGGACTGGATGCTTACACTTGCATTCACCCGAACACATGTAACACACAAGCCACGGCAACTGTGAGACAGGACAACAGTGGTTCACCCTCCAGATTTCAGTCTCGAGCCTTATTAAGGGAACTCACATAAGTCAACTCAAAGAACGCGTCACATTCCTCTGAGTCTATGAAGTCCAGCACCTCCACCTTGAAGAGGACCGTGGTGTTAGGGGGGATGGAGGGAGGACAGCCCCGCTGGCCATAGGCGTATTCTGGAGTGAGGACGAACAGCGCAGCCTCTCCTTTGGTCATAGACAGCAGCCCGATCTCCAGCCCCCACAGTGTGATGTCTGTCAAAACGAGGGGTGGGACAGGTGAGGTTCACGAACACCAACCCCCCTCACACATCAAACAATGATTTCTCCTTAAGCCTGAAGGAAAAAATACCTGGGAGCTCCTGTCTCAGCAACTACAACAGCCAGTTGCTCCAGCAGGGACTATCAGGGCAGCCTACTGTGGGACCGAGCATGTGGTATCGCAAATCCAGAGCGGGATGAGTTGGAAGGGGCTTTAGAGACCATCCAGTACAAGCCCTGCCATGGACAGGGACACCTTCCACTAGACCAACATGCTCCAAGACCTGTCCAGCCTGGAAAACATCATCTCCTCTCAAGAGATTTAAAACTACCTGAGGGCAGGTGGGAAACACCTTCATACCACTCCCAGGCAGAGGGTGAGCAGGTCCAGATTCCATCTCCCATATGAACCAGGAGGATTTTGGACTTCATGAACTAGTGTTTAAGGTTTCAAACAACCTAAACACCTCGAACAGCATTTAAACCGAAATGCCTTATAACAACCCCAGGTCCCAAAATGTTTTAATACAATCCCAAACCCCAGAACAAAGTTTGTGGCTCAAACCTACCTTTTCCAAGTTTCATCAGCCTTGGATACTTGCTGTTCCCATTTGAACAGAAGAGCTTATTCCAATTTCCCAGGTACCCGGAGTACTTCACTGTACAGCCCAAAGCAAGGAGTGGGGAGAAGGGAAAAGCAAGAGTTAGATTTCACATCCCGTAATGGCAACATCAGGAGCACACCAGAAGTTGTAACCACCCAGTTATCCTGCTTCTCTTTTTCTGTTCTGCTACAGAACAGCAAAGGCAGCACAAACCCTTGTGTTTTACACCAAAAACCTGGTCACATCCAAGCAGCCAAGTGTGTTTTAGCACCATTCTCAGACCAAACAGCTGTTTCACAGTCCTGAGCTAATTAAGAGATGTGATTTTGTGCTTTTAAAAATTGGAAACTTCAGCTGAGCAAATTAAAATGCCCCAGTTATATATGGAAATACTTAAAAAGCATTCCCTAACCAAAGCTGGAGCTCTGGAAAGAGGAACAACAGGGAAAATGTACTGCCACCTCAAGCTCTGCATCTGTAACTCCAGTTCTGCCTCAGAAAATACACTGTAATGGGCCCCTCTTGACGCAGTGCCAGGGCCCTGCACTTCAGGAACCACTCCCAGCTTCAAACTTCTCTGTGAGCACAGGTGGACCCTAGAAATCCTTTCCTCAAGGTCAAGAGGCCTTTTCACTTAATGTGTCAGCCACAAGAAGTTAAACAGGGTATCCCAAGCGATAAGGAGAGGAGACAGTCTCTGAAACAGAGACATACCACGGTATAATATCAGCACTTTTAAGTCCTTGTTGTGGTCTTTACCAGCCACCAGCACCTCAACATTAGAGGCTTGGGGGATCTTTCCCAACAGGCTCTGCCCTTTCTGCTTCCCTCAGCACCTGCTTCAGGTCCAGCCACACAGATCAAACCTCACACCGAGACACAGGCGACAGATGAGCGCCAGACCTTCACTCCAGCCCATGCTCTCAAGAATTTTCACCTTCTTAGTCCTGCTTAACACAGATTAAATGAAACAATTCCTATTAAAAAGCTGCTCAGGAGACAGTTACTGGTGTCTAAACTACCTGTGAATTCAATACAACATTACTACAGAGCACCCTGAACCCCCACCTTGGGCAGCCAGACCTAGCTCAGGCAGCCTCATTCCAGGACACCAGCCCTGGCAAGACTGCCACAATCGTGGAATGGTTTGGGTTGGAAGGGACCTTAAAGATCACCCAGTCCACCCCCCTGCCCGTGGGCAGGGACACCTTCCACTAGAGCAGGTTGCTCCAACCTGGCCTTGAACATTTCCAGGAATGGGGCAACCACAGCTTCCTTGGGCAACCTGTGCCAGAGAACTGGGACATCCTAAACAGAAGTGTCTGGCCATGGCCACGGGACCTCCCCCGGCCCACGGGAGCCCCCAGACCCGGCTGTACCTGCCACAGACGCGGATGGGGGCACGGGCTGCCCGGTGCCGGGGCGAAGCTGCTCCTTGCGCACTCCTCCATCGCCGGTCAGGTCCTGCAGGGGTTGGAGAGACTCCGAGGCCAGAGACAAAGAGTGTGTCGAGGCCGGGGTCGGGATCAGTGCCAGAGGCCACGCCGGACTCGAAGCCGGGGCCGGGTCCCGCCGCCCGGCCCCGAGCCCCTCCTCGCCGGCACCGCCCGCCATCATGGCCGCGCCGCGTCTCTTCCGCGCCTCACCCGCTCCGCCAATCACCGCCCGCCAAGCGTGGCACATCCAGCCAATCACGCTCCGAGCGGCGACCCCGTCCCAACGCGCAGCTTTAGAGCCACGCGGGAATGGACACGCCCCTGCGCGGCTCTGGACCAATGGAAAGTGGAAGGTCACGGAGCGCCGCGGTGCACGCTGGGGGATGTAGTCCGCGGCGTGAGCTGCCTTCTGCATTTCGTTGGAACAAAAAACCCAAACCAAAGCAACCCAACACTCAAAAACCAAAATCAAACCCCCACAAAAACAACATAAAACCCCCAACCAAACTACAACAAAAAACACACAACTACCAAAAAAACCCCCAAACCAAAACCCAATCAAACAAAAACCCAAACCAAACAAAAGGAAAAACAAAAGGACAAACAAAAGGAAAAACAAAACCAAAACAAATCCAAAAAGTTGAATAAAAACCCCCCATCACCAAACAAATGAAAAAACAAAAAACCAAAAAACAACAACAAAAAAAACCCCAAGCCAGCCAATCAACCAACCGAAAAACACCACAGGCAAAAAATCCGNAGGAAAAGACTGGAAGGGACAACTCACAGCCTGTCCCCAGCCCTCCTTTGGAGAGAAGGTACTGCATTCTCTGCTTTGCTGTGTCCCAAAGACCTTCAGTGTGAGGCTGGGTGAGAGTCCCAGGCTGATCCTTCCCTCACCACATTCCCAAGTTGGACACTCCTCAGCGAGAAGCAGGGACCATCCCCAGCTCCCTGGGAGATGCTGAGAGGGAAGCCAGGGGACAGGCTAATGATGGGGTTCATATGAGGGATGCTCATAAGCTAAACACATCCATGAACCAGGAGTTATTATATGAGAAACTATATTTTTTCACAATCAGACAAAATAATTCCTTGTGCCTTGCCCCACACAATAAGAGCAATGTTTAGTTTCCTTCCAGTTTTTTCCAAAAGCATAAAAGGTTTTCACCAGAAAACAAAAAACCACCAGTTTACCAAAAAAAATTGTAGTTAATAGCAAAGTTAACTTAGTTGATAACAGCATCTTAAAGTCAAGTTATCTTAAACTTAGCTGATAACAAAGTGCTTTGGTAAGAACATTCTCTCTGTTGCAGTGGGGATAAGGGAAGTCCCACAGGGATTTGGGGACCTTGGCTGCTGTGGGAGGCAAACACGGCTGGCTCTTCTCTTGGTCCTGCCCAGCCATGCACTGTGTGTGCCCACATGTGGCTCCAGGCAGCCCATCCCAGGGCAGGGGGACAAGAGCCTGCCTGGCTCTCCCTGGGAGCGGGAACATCCCGGTGGGGCTGAAGCTGCAGGAGGGGAGCCACCAGGTCCCTGTCCTGAGGAGAAGCTACCTCATCTGACCAGGTCCCATCAGCTTGGCTGGGAGAAGCCGAGGAAAGTCCATTGGGTCCATGCACTGGGAGAAGCAGAGCCAGAGAAATCCATGCAGGCCACCTCAGTGGTTGGGTATTATTTGGGTCTCTGGGAGGTGTTTCTCTGCGAGCACAGGGAGCACCTGAGGCTGGTCCCTCTGCTTGTGATCCTGGGATATGTGGTGGACACTTGAGCTTCCCTTGGTTCACCCCACAGCAATGTGTGGCACCAGCCCAGCTCAGGTCACAGCCTCCCCTTTCCCTGGGGAAGTAACCAAGTCTCTGACTTCAGGTTTTCTTCAACTCAAGGCCATGTGTTTGACTTGCCCAGGAGTCTGGCAGTTCTGTCCCACTGCGAACAGCAGGAAAGGCAGTGCTGCCCGAGCCTTACAGCTTGGGAACACACTGCCCTGTGCTACCTGGGGCTGATGGGAGAGGCTGGGCTTTCAGATCATATCTCTTGGGGGTCCTGGCCCAGAGCATGGAACACGGAAACAAGTTTCAAGGGGGCGAGCTGTGCCTCAGCTTCCCAAATCCAGTCCCCCGTCTCCAAGAAAAATGTGCTTTTCCTGTTTCCCTTCTGCTTCTTGCTTAGATGTATCAGCTGAGTGATGCCAGTCCTTCTGAGGATGTCCATAGGCTGAGATAACCCCAAAGAGATCTGTGGGAATTCATACAGGGTCAAGACTGGGATTTTTCAGCAGAAAATCCCTCCTGGCTGTGTCTGAGACCTGGCACACAGGCACTGCAGTCTGACATCCCTACCTGGGCCCAGGTGGGAACAACTTGGGGGTGACTGCTGACACCTTGGGCAGACCCAGGACACATGGCCAGGTGCAGGCCAGATGTAGCCACAAACCTATTACGGGTTAAAATTATAATCTCAGACTTTGTTTGGAGTTTTAATGATGGGTTTGCAACTGTCTGCGCTGCTGATCTTGTTCTTGGAATAGGACTGATCTCCCACCAGTGTTTCCCAGCCCAGATCCATGTGGGAAGGCGGCAGGATGGCTCAGAAGACAAGCATCGACAAGCTGCAGGAGCAGCTGCTCTGTCCCACTTGGAGGTGTTCAAGGAGCCACTGATGCTGCAGTGTGGGCACTCATCCTGTCAACCCTGCATGCTGTCCCTCTCCAGGGTGCTGGAGGGGCAGTTCCTGTGCCCCGTGTACTGCCAAGCCGTGGCCTGCAGCCCCCTGGCACCCAGCATTGTGGTGGCCCACGTCATCGAGGTGCTGCAGAGCCGGGGCAAGGGCAGAGCCCACCTCAGAATCCTGCCCAATGCACCCCACAGATGAACAGGCATAGAATCATGGAATGGTTTGGCTTGGAAGGGACCTTAAAGGTCATCTCATTCCACCCTCCTGTCTCGGGCAGGGACACCTTCCACTAGACCAGGTTGCTTCAAGCTCCATCCAACCTGGCCTTGGACACTTCCAGAGATGGGGCAGCCACAGCTTCTCTGGGCAACCTGTGCCAAGGCCTTTTCACCCTCACAGGGAAAAATCTCTTCCATATATATAACTTAAATTTCCCCCTTTTCAGTTTGAACCCATATCCCCTTGATCTATCCAGCTCCTGATGAAAAGTCCTTCTCCATCTTCCTTGTAGCCCCCTTCAGATCCTGGAACTTTCTCTTCTCCAGACTGAACAGCCCCAGCTCTCTCAGCTTGTCTCAGTTAAGGCTGTGGCATAGCTGTCTTCTCGTGGAAGCCGTGGTGCTGCACAACAAGCTCCATCAGTAAAGGAGAGTCCTTTCCCTCTCCTCTATGAGCATAAAATGTCAGCCTTGACCTCAGCATCCCCATCCCCAGTCTACCAAACTGAAACACAGCTTACCTGCCAGGATGTCCCCATGGAAAGGTCTGTATGCCTGAACAGGGTGAGCTGTGAGTGTTCAGGGTCTTTGTGGCATATCCTTCCAAACAGAGGTTGAGGTGGATGGGCTGGTTGCTGGCTGACACAGGGACCCTCTCTGAGAGAATGAGCACAGCCAGAGCTGAGCAGGCAACCATGGTGAGGGGCTGCTGAAGGGGGAAATGGGAGCACAAAAAGCAGCTGAAGAGCTGTGTGCAGGCAGCAGGTCAGTCTTGGTCTTTCCCGCTGCCCAGGGCTGTGAGCTGGCATGGAGGACTGTGTGCCCAGCCTGCTAGGGAGGGACACTGCCCAGGGCCATGGGCTGAGGAGAACAGGGCACCTGAGGGGTTCAGCCACCCTGCACACAGCGCAGAAGTGCCTCTCCAGTGGCTCCTGCAAACTGCAAAGGGTCACCAGGGACCCGTTCCTTGGGCCTGTCACCAAAATGCACAACCACCCTGCGCAGACCAGAGGCCAGGGCATAAAATACACCACCACCAAGGTAAATGTTTGTTCCTGCATCCCCGCCAAACTGGGGCTCCTGAATGTGCCTTTCCACAGGTTCAAATATTGTAGAATCATGGAATATCCTGAGGTTGGACGGGACCTACATGGATCATCGAGTCCAACCCCTGGCCCTGCACAGACACCCCAACAATCCCACCTTGTGTCTGAGAGCTTTGTACAAATGCTGCTGGAGGTCTGGCAGCCTTGGGGCTGTGACCATTTTCTGGGGAGCCTGTTCAGTGCCCCAGCATCCTCTAGGGGAAGAAACTTTTCCTGATACCAAACTAAACCTTCCCTGACAATGACAGAGCTCCAGCCATTCACTCAGATCCTGTCACTAGGATGAGATTCTCACACCCTTTGATTGTTCAGGTACAAGATGACTGATCCCCAGCTCCCATTGCTAACCCTTCAGACCCTGCAAAGCACTGGATCCAGGTGTCCCTGGAGCTGGTCATGCTGGAGTGACTGATCCATTGCACCAGACGGTGCTGGGACAGTTTCAAAGCCATGTCCAGGTGGCTGGGATACTGCCTTATGGTGGCTGTCCTGGGGTATCCTTTACTCTCCATAGATAGCTCTGAGCTTCCCAGAGCAGATCCCTCTTTCTCAGAGCAGATCCCTTTCCCAGAGCAGACCCCTCTTTCCAGGACTGGGCATGCTTTGCTTTGTTTGAGTTCAGCATGAACACCACGAAAGTCTGCAGCAAATCCCCACCAACCCATCACCCACAGGGTATCACAGGATCTAACAACCAGTGGTAATGTCGGTGTGCTTCCACATGCAGGTACCGGATGGGGTGTCCAGAGTGGTGAGCAGGGTTGGTGACCAGGGTCACTGGGGTGATGGAGGTGGCTGGGATGGCCGGGGTGACCAGGATGGCCGGGGTGACCAGGACGGCCAGGGTGATTGGTTGGTCAGGGTGGCTGGGATCACCAGGGTGAACAGGGTGACGGAGGTGACTGGTGTCACCGGGCTGGCCAAGGTCACTGATGATGGGGTGGCCAGGATGATGGGGGTGACTGGGGTCACTGGCTGGCCGGGCTGACCAGGGTGGCCGAGGTCATTGTGATGATGGGGTGGCCGGGGTGGCCAAGGTGGCTGGGATCACCGGGGTGACCAGGGTGATGGGGGTGACCGGGGTGACTGGGTCGGCCGGGGTCACTGCGATGATGGTGTAGCCGAGGTGACCCGCGTCCTTCCACCGGCACTGCCCGCCCAGCAGCGCCCGCACAGCGTCCGCTCCGCTCCGCGCCCTCCGCCCGCTCCCGGGGCACGAAGCCCGGAGCGGGGCCGCGCTCGCCCCCTGTGGCCTCGGAGGCCCCGGCGGAAGCGGCGGAGGGCGCACATGGCGCTGTACAGCGCGGCGGCCGCGGTGCTGGCGGGGCTGGAGCGCGGCGAGGGCGGCCTCAAGAGCCTCGTGTACAACAGCGGCTTCCCGGTGTGCCCGGAGGGGACGGGGTTGCGGGGCGGCCGGGGTTAATCACACCCGGGAGGGCGGGGGGAGCCCCGGAGCCCGGCGCGGGCCCGGTGGCGCTCACCGCTGACTGCTCCGCAGCATGTCCGGCAGCTGTATGCGCTGGTGTCTGAGACCCTCCGCTACGGCTCGGTGCTGGAGAAGCTGCTGGATGGAGCCGCGCTGCTGCAGGCCGAGAAGAAGGTGCCGCCGCAGCTGGCGAAGGTACGGGGGGTGTGGAATCCCTGGGCCGCGGTGTCGCGGGACGATGTCCCCGGAGCCGCGGTGTCCCGGATTCGCGGTATCTCTGGGCCGCGGTGTCCTGAGGCAGCGGGGCCGAGCTCACCTCGTCCCCTCCCCGCAGGTCCTGGTGTATGACCTGCTCTTCGGCAAGGGGTTGAAGTGCGGGGGCCGGTGGAAGGCGCTGGCCCGGCGACACCGGGCGCGGCTGGAGGCCGAGCTGGCCCGCATGAAGGTGCGGCACAAGGTGAGCCGCAACGAGGACCTGCTGGCCCCGGAGAAGGCAGTAAGCACCGCAGGTGAGTGGGCTCGGGCTGGGTGGGCACCCTGAACTGGGAGCAGTGGGAGGCTGTGTCTGACCTGTCCAACCCCTGCAGCCTTGCAGGTCCCACGGTACGTCCGGGTCAACACCCTGAAGACTTGTGTGGACGATGTGATTGACTTCTTCAAGCGCCAGGGATATACCTACCTGGGCAAGGCAGCCAGGTATTTCTTTCTGCTATCCCACTCTTCCTGGGATGTCAGCAAGTGGCGTGGGATGAGGTCTGATGGGTTGAAGGGTTGCTGAACTTGGCAGTCAGAGTGGTTGGGTTGGGGTCTCCATCACTCCCCACTCTTAGATGCTGCCTCTCTGGGTGCTTCGTGGAGCTGGAGAGGAGCTGTGGGATGAAGGGGGTTCTCAGCCTGGGCCCTGCTGTGAGCACTGGGATTAGGACTTTGTATTCATGCTCCCTGTGTCTCATGGGCAGCGTGGAGGAGCTGAAGGCCCTCTCCGGAAAAAAATTCGTGTTGGATCTTCATCTCCCGGAGCTGTTGGTTTTCCCTTCGCAGACAGACCTCCATGACAACCTGCTGTATACTTCAGGACACATAATTCTGCAGGACAAGGTGAGGGAACTGGGGAGCAGGAAGTTGCAGGGGTAGGAAAACTACTGACAGGGATGAAGGGTGAGCTCCTTCCACAATGGCTCAGCTTGCTGTAGCATTTAAGTCTAAGCAGAAACTGTGGGACTCCCCTGGGGCTTTGCTTCCATTGCTTGAAGGTTCAGGATGAAATCCTGGGGTATAAAACCCCCTGTGAGAGCTGGGGACCAGCAGCTGGGAGGAGCAGGGGGCCATGGGTTGGGCAAGGCTTTTGGTAGAGGGTGGTGGTGGCTTTGGCCCTGTGTCATGGTGGTCCCTGTGACCCCACAGCATCAGCCATGCCTGAGGAGGGGCCAGGTGTTTCTGCCCACCCCTCTGATGGTCTTTGCCCTCTTGCAGGCCAGCTGCCTCCCTGCCTTCCTCCTTGGCCCTGTTGCTGGCTCTCACGTCATTGATGCCTGCGCTGCCCCTGGAAACAAGACAAGCCACCTGGCTGCCATCCTGAAGAACAAGGGGTGAGGGCAGGGTTGTGTGCAGGGGTGGAGGGAAGGGGGGAGATGGCCCTGGTCCCCCCGAGCCCACAGAGAGCACAAGGAGGTGGCAGGAAGAGCTGCAGCCTGTCGCCAGCTCAGGTGAGCTGGTGGCTCTGAGTGCTGGGCCACTGGAAGGACCTGAGGGGACATGAAGTCACGTAGGGGTTCACTCCCAGCCCCCAGCCCTAGCTCTGTTCCATACCCCTGCCAGAGGAGAGGCAGCTCTCAAGGTCTGCCTGCCCAGTATTTGAGTGTTACTGGGGGCCAGATGATCTGTTCACGCCCTCTCTTGGGTGCTGGGCTCTGCCTTCAGACAGATCTTTGCCTTTGATGTGGACCCCAAGCGTGTGGCCACCATGAACACGCTGCTGACACGGGCAGGGGTCACTGGCTGCCAGCTGGCCCAGCAGGACTTCCTGACCGTGGACCCCACAGACCCCAGATACAGCAGGGTGACCCACATCCTTCTCGACCCATCCTGCAGTGGCTCAGGTAATGTGTGAGCCTCCAGCTGCTCATGTGGAGCTGGGCTGTGGGTGTGCAAAACCCCAGGTGACAGCTCCTGTCCTGCAGGGATGGTGACCCGGGGGCTGGGGGAGGAGGCAGCCCCGAGTGCTGAACGCTTGCAGGCACTGGCTGGCTTCCAGCGCCGGGTCCTGAGCCATGCCCTGAGCTTTCCGGCTCTCCAGCGTCTGGTCTACTCCACCTGCTCCCTACACCAGGAGGAGAACGAGGATGTGGTGCAGGCTGTGCTGCAGGAGTGGGGCTTGGCCTTCAGGTGGGTCTGGCTCAGGGAATCTGGCGGGCTGTAGGGCAGGGTTTGGTGCTGACCCCTTTTCCATGCCACAGGCTGGTGACTGCCTTCCCATCCTGGCCCTGCCGAGGACTTGCTGCCTTCTCTGGAGCAGAGAGCTGCCTCCGTGCTTCCCCTGCAGAGACCCTCACCCATGGCTTCTTTGTGGCTGTGCTGGAGCGGTGCAAGGAAGGGGCTGCTGCCCCCAGGTGAGAGGGGGCTATGGGGGACTCCAGCTGCTTCTGGGGGGCACCATGGCCAAGATCAGGACTTCGGGCACCCAGGGGAGGGTGTGAGGGGACGTGGCTGTGGGAGCAGAGGGCAGGAACTGTGGCACTGGCGGGTGTGACTGAGGCTGTTCGCTCTTGTCCACAGCTCCCTGCCTGCAGCAGCCAAGGAGAACCCCCAGCCAGGAGAGGGAACAGAAACAAGAGCAGCTCCCAAGAAGAGGAAGAAGAAAAAGCAGCGGGTGAAAGAGTGAAACAACATTTTCTGGACAGACCTCTGCACAGGTGGGGTTGTGGGGAACACATACTGGCCTGAACACAAGTCAAGCTATGTGCCAGCTGCAGTCATAGTGAGAATTCTGTAACACCAGGGACTGAGTGCCAACACTGGGACCTGCCCCTTGCAGCCAGCCCCTGCCCCAGGTTTGCCCCCAAGGAAACCCCCACTCCACACCCTACCGGGCTGGGGTCCGCCAGCTGGATTAAGGGTGGTTTATCATGTTCCCCCCCAAAAAAATTCCAACCCCTAGCCTGATGTAGAGCTTTGAAAAAGTATTGCACTGTAGGGATGAAGCAGATTAAAAGTTTCTTTCTCTTCACTGTCTTTTCCAGTGTGTTTGTGCAGTCCTGCTCTGAAATTGCCACTGTTCATAGTAGAGGCAAAGTGGGGGGAAAAAAGGTGAAATAATAGTAATAATCCTGTCCCTGCAACTCTCTTTGAACTGGGGGAACAAGGACACATGAGCAAGAGCGTGCTGCACCTTAACCCCCCCAACCCCAGGAATTGCACACAGGCACAGCCATGTGAACACAGTCATTTTATTTTAAACCAGGGACATAAGAAGCAAGGAAACAAAAATTGCACATTCACACTAAAATCCTCATCAGCCACACCAGGAATGATCCAAGTCTTCAGTCAGTTAAAACCCAGCCTCCCCTCAAGCACAAGGGGCTCTCCCAGTAGGGCCTGTGTGGCAGGGAAGGGAAAGCCTGGCTCCTCACAGGTGTGTGCGACTACATGGGGCAGCTACTTGAGGGGCAGCACCCAGAGCCAGGGTGCCCTCAACCTTGTCCCAGCTCATCCCGATCTTGTCAAAACTGACCTGGCCAAACCCTAGCACCTCGAGGATGGGGAGTGGGTGCTCTCCTGGCCCAGCACCCTAACTGGGGCAGAGGGAAGGACACCCAGGGTTAGTCTTGGCAGGCACTAGACCCTTCCCGTCTGCTTCCTCCAACCCCAAGGACATGTTTTCCCAGCCTGGCTGCTCTCGGCCCGCTGCACCCTCAGCCATGCTGGTCAGTGATGGCCAGAACATCCCCACCAGCACCTGCAGGTCCTCTATGTCCCCTTACTATGGGGCTGTGTCCCCTCTCTGCCACACAGAGACCATCACCTGCCCTTCCTGCTGGGAGAGATGCCTTGACCCTGGCACGCAGCACTGTAATGTGAGAGCTCCTGCTCCTCACCCTCAGAGAAATAATTAAAAAACAAAAAAACAAAACAAGGTTTAGTCACATCCACATACGTCACATTTAAAAGGAAGGAGGGATGATGTACAGCAGGGGGAGCATGGCAGAGCCCGCAGGATGCAGCTGCCTTTCCCAGCACAGTGCATTCCTGCAGGCACAGCCAGGGTGGGAATAGCTAAACACTAACAGCTGCGGGGCAGGCAACTTCACTGAACCAAGCTTGAAGGAATTTGAAGGCAATTAAGCTTAAATATAAAAATAAATTTTTATTTTGTTAAAAAATGTTTAAATATTTGTGATTTTTTTTCCTTGCTTTTTTTTTTTTTAATTTAGACCTCAGCAAACACACACACTCACACGGCTCGGAGAGTAAAAACCTGGCAGCAAAGCACTCCTGGGAATGGAGTGCCCATCCCTCACCAGGGGCAGGGCAGGGGGTGGCTCTTTGGTGACCCCCAGCTCTGGCAGTCTCTTCCCACAGAAGCTCCAAGGCAGGGAAGGGTGGGATTCCCACTCCTGGCTGGATGGGGACAGGGGAGGCAGCACCACAGTTCCTAGGAGCCGGTATAACCCACAGGGATGGAGAAGAGCTGAAAAATGAAAAACAACTTGGATTTGGGATGGGTGTAAAATGCATCTGCTCTGGACTCCTTCTGTGAGCAATTCCAGAGCCCCCTGAAGCGGGGAAGAGATACTAGGAGAGAGGAAAAGGGAGGGGAGAGACTGCCAATGTTGGAACCCCCTGTCCTAGCTGCCTTTCAGTCATGACATGGAAGGGACAACTCTCCAGCATGAGCAGCCACGCAGTGATGCTACTGTCAACACCCAATTAGCCTGGGCACGTCTCCCCCCAAGGACTGGTGCCCCCCAAAAAAGAAACCCCAAACAGTAAATCCGGCATAACCAACATGCCGCCACACACACGGTTCAGCTCTTCCTCCAAACTCGATTCAGTGAGCGCAGAAACAGGAGCACGGATAAAGCAGAATGGGAGAGCAGGGTGGGGGCAGCCCACAGCCCCACAGAGCAGCAGGGATGGGAGAGGGGTGGGGGGACCCCCATCCTCACCCCGTACCTCCAGCCCAGTTCCCGGGCTATGGCATGTCCTCAGCTGGAGGTAACAGGACATTAGGTCCCAATGAGGGTTGTCACCCAGCTGCACCCACGCCAGTCACCTGTGACACCAAAACAGTGCCAGGCTGGAACCAGCCCTAGCTGCAGGCATGGGACCATGTTCACCAGGCCATGGGATGAACAATGGGAAAGATTTTGGGACCTGGTGAAGACGGTGTCTGACAGCAGCTCAGAACCACAGCAAGTGGCCAGCCAGGCTCTGAGAGGGACACGGGCATGGGGCTGGCTGAGGGCTGGGGAGGGGTACGAGAACAGCTTGAAGAAGTAAATGGGGAAAAATGTACACATTATTAAACATGGCAAAATAAATTGAGGGAAAGAACATTGCGGATATGTACAGAGATTTGTCCAGTCTTGGCTCTGGAACTGTTCAAGTAACAAGAGTTTGGTTTATCCCGTCCCAGCATGGTCTCCTGGGGGTGTCAGGGACAGGGCCTGGTCCCACCACGGGAACAGCTCCAGCCCAGTGCCCCCACACGTGGGTGAGCGGAGCCCAGCAGCTCAGGGTTATTTTTTGCGGGTGTGCTGCCTCCGTGCCTGCAGCCTTTGGCGAGTGCCCGTCTTGGATCCTGCCCCGATAGAGAAGGCGGGGGTGGATGAGCCTGGAAGCAGAAAAGTTGCTCAGGTCTCTGTAGCTCTGGGTTAGCGCAATCCTCACCCTGGGAGGAACTGAAGGATTGGCATCCCCCAGCGTCCAGCAGGTACCACCTGAGCCATCTCCCAGAGCACACCTGGCCCTACCACTGTCCCCAGCCCAAGGGGACACCATGACAAATGAGCTCCCCAAGGCTGGAGCACCAACTTCCTCCTTACCAAAGGAAGTGCAGACTCCTCCGAAGGTCGAGGCAGGAGTGCTGGGTGTCCTGAAGGAAAGGGTGCTGCTTCCACTGCCCACAGCTCCTGGGACAGGTGTGCCCTGCCCAAAGGTGGGCACAGGAGCTCCTGGAAAGCAACAGGTCACTGTGAGCCAGGGTTGGCAAAGGAGAAAGAGCCTTTGGGAGCCAGTGGCACTCAGAGAAGGCACAGGATGCTCTCTGGGGGCTGAAGCACCACAATCCATCACCCAGGACCAGCCTTTGCTCCCGAAATGCCCTTTTAGTGCTAAAGTTACACTCTCTGGATAATCCCTGGGCTCTCCCAACAGCAGGCCTGCACAGAAGGATTTGCCAGGGAGGAACAAAGACCTTGGCCTTTCTAGATCAAGGAGTTGCTCACTGTGTGGGTTTCAGTTCTATGGGAGCTGGGAATATGCAGCGAGGATCTGAAGTGTTAGGGAAACCTTGAGAGCAAGCACGAAGTGATGGCAGTTGCTGGCTGGCAACATTCCAGCTTGCTAAGGCGTTCCAGGTGACTGGGACAATCTTGCCTCCTGCAGGACACTTGGATGGGCAGAGTTAGGGAGCTGCTGCCTTCAGAGGGGCCAATGAGCAGAGTTTAGGGACTCCTCTTCCCAGAGGGCCAGGATCCTGACAGGGAGTGATGGGAGTGCCTTCTCTTTGTATGGCAAGCCTCTGCATGGCAGGAGCACTGGCCTCACTGGGGCGGTGGACCCCGGGAGCCTTGGCAAGGTCCATCAGGAATACTACTGCCCAACTCTAGACCCCCAAGATGGCCTGTCTGCCCCCATACCATCCTGGAAATGTTCAAGTCCAGGTTGGACAGGGCCCTGAGCAACCTGGTCTAGTGGAAGGTGTCTCTGCCCATGGCAGGGGGGTGGATCAACATGATCTTTAAGGTCCCTTCCAACATGACCCATTCCATGATTCCATGACAACTCACCTCCAAATGCAGGCTTGCTGTTGGGAGTGCTGGTCATGGTGAAGGCGAAGGGCGTGCTTTGGCCCTGTGCTCCCAGTGTGCTCTGTGGCAGAGATGAGCCGAAGGGCGTTGCTGCCGGGGCTGCCCCGCTCTGCCCAGCCCCAAAGCTGAAGGCCACGGCCGGGGACCCACTGCTGAGGCCTGGTGTACCCATCCCAAAGGCGCTGGTAGAGGGGCCTGGCTGGGTGGTGGTCCCGAAGGTGAATGGAGATGGGGTGGTGCCAAAGAGAGTGGCACCAGTGCTGCTGCTTGTGGTCTGGGTGGTGGCACCAAAGCTGGATGTGGTGGAGGTGGCTGTTCCAAAAGAGAACACTGAGGTTGTGGTCCCGAATGCTGCCTGGGTGCTGCTGGTGCCGAAGGAGCCCTGGGCACTGGTTGTGCCAAAGGCTGGCTGGGCACCACTGCCAAATGCTGGCTGAGACACCGACTGTGCCGGGGGGGCTCCGAAACTGAACTGGGGATTGAAGCTGATGGGGCCAGCAGCAGGCTTGCTGGCAGGCACCTGGCTGTCAGCTGCCCCAGTGCTGAAGGTGAGCTGGCTCCCAGTGCCAGGGTACGGTGGCGGTGGCTTTGTGCTGGCACTGAAAGAGCTGCCAAAAGCTGAAACGGAGGAGCCGAATGTCAGCGGTGATTGAGCTGTGGTGGCTGGGGCAGAGGAGGTCAGTGTAGTGCTCCCAAATATGCTAAAGCCCACAGTGGTGGCAGCAACTGTAGAGTTTGAAGGTACCTGGCCAAAGGCAGGGCCGCCTGGGACACTGGTGGTGGCAGTGACTGTGGCTGGAGGTGGCTTCCCGAACTGGAACACAGGCCCTGGGGTGGCAAAGCTGGTTTCTGTGCTGGGAGCAGAGCTGGCCAGGCCCCCAAACAGGAAGGGCTGTGTTGTGCTGGTGGAGGTGGCAGCAGTGACAGTCACACTGGCAGCGGGGCCACTGGAGGCAGGAGGGTTCAGTCCAAAGCTGAAGACAGGTTTAATGGTGGCATCTGTGGAGGAACTCTGGGTAGTGGCAGTTGTAGCTGCAGTGGTGAAGATGACGTTGGGAAGACTCATGAATCCTGCCAGAGTAGCTGTGGAAGCAGTTGGTGGCTCTGAGGCTGGCTGTGCCGTGGGTTTGAAGGCGAAAGGAGAGACTTTCGCTGGAGATGAAGCTGCAGTGATGTTGCCAAAGATGGGCTTGAATATGGAGGATGTGGAGGATGTCGAGGCAGGGCCTGAGCTTGCAGACACACTGGCTATGGTGGAGGTGACAGCCGTGCAGGCTGCTGCGCTCTCACTCTTCGGTACAGCACCGAAGATGGGTTTGAAGATGGGGGCTGTGGTGGGCATGGCAGTGGGTGGGGTGGGCACAGCAGTGGCTATGGTGGGCACAGCAGCGGATGCAGTGGGTGCAGCAGTGGCTGTGGTGGGCATGGCAGTGGCCGTGGTGGGCACGGCAGTGGCCGCGGTCACTGCTGGCTGGCTGGCTGGAGGGGTGTTCAGCATCCCAAACAGGATGCTTGGCTTTGGGAAGGAGGGAGGCTTGCTGGGGGTCTGGCCCAGCTCAGTGAACACAGGAGGGGCCAGGCTGCTGGGGGGTTGCACCGCCAGGGCAGGGGGAGCACTGGGGGCAGGTGTGCTCAACACAGGCACAGGCTTGGTGTCAGCAGAGATGGCAGGCAGAGAGCTTGACTCCAGTGACACAGCGGGAGCAGGTGGCTGTGCAGCTGATGGAGGTGGTTGGGATGCTGCCGCAGCTCCAGTGGAGTCTGGAAAGGGGAGAGAGCTTATTTACGGACAAGGGGGCACCTTGAGAAGCCCACCCTTCTGCCAGGCACCCACCCACTGCTGCAAAGGCTCCCAGAGCAGCACCCATCACACCCAGCCCTTCATGGTTACCATAGCCTCCAGCAGGACCAGAAGCTCAGTGTCCCCAGAGGGGTCCCCTCAAGCCCTGCCCGCCAGCTCTGCTGCCAGCAGAGCATTTGAACAGAGGGTTTTGCCAGCTGCCACACACAGAGGCAACGAGGAGTTCCCACTGCACCTGCCCGTCTCTGCTGGCATTCCACTGTGCTGACTCTCCTCCTCCTCACCTGGTGCTGTGCATGCAGCCTGGCTGCTCTGCATCTTCTTCAGGCTGTCCAGGAGTGAGGAGCTGGCCGAAGCAGGAGCTGTGGAGGCAGGCATAGGCCCAAGGGAGGTCACAGCAAACGCCAGCGGCTTGGACACAGGCGTCATCTCTGCAGTGGTGCTGGGGGCTGCATCTACAGGGAAACAGCAAGATATCAGGACCCACAATTGGCTGTGAGGAACAAACCCTTAGCAGAGCTTCCCAGCAGGCAGGGGAACTGCACCTACACCCTACAACCCTGGGGAACCTCACCCAGCACCAAAAGGCATGAGATCTCTTCAGCTGGAAGGTATCAAGAGCACCTCCAGACCTGAGCTTGTTCCTACCCCTCCACATTCCCAGCCCATCCTTACCAGCCTTATCCTCCAAGACACTGTTGAACCACTGCAGCACTGCCTTCTTCTCTGCGTCCAGGTCCTCTGAGGTGACGGAGTAGCCCAGCTGAGGCGGTGGGGGCTGCCAAGAGAGAGCAGCAGCAGCTTAGCTCCTTCCCAGGGAAGCGGGCAGAGCCTCTCTGAAGGTGTGCTGGTGATGGGCCGTGGCGAGCCCTGTGAAGCAGGTGGTCCTGCCGCAGCTACCGCGGAGCTCCGGTCCCCAACTCTGGTGGGCCCCCAGCGTGGCACTTAGGGCACGGCAGGCCTACCCCAGGCCATTACCTGGTCCGGCAGCAGGCAGCACAACCACGCACAGCCCACCAGACACTGGGGCTGGGGAGAGCGTCACTTCCCACTCGGCCAAGGACGGGGCCTCCTTCCTGAGGGCAGGCAGGTCAGTGTGCCCCCAGCCCTGCAGAAATTGCAGTGAGCACATTCTATTGCCAGAGCAGGGCCAAAGGGGCTGCGAGACAGAGACGTACCAGCACCAGCTGGTCCCCACGGAGAGATGAAAGCAACGAGATCTTCCGCTTGCGCTTCCCACTGCTCCCTGACGCGGACGGCGGGCTCAGGGAATTCTGCTTCTTCCAGACTGGTGACTCCACCACTATAGAAGGAGAAAAGTCAGGCTGAGCTCTGGGCAGACAGGCGTTTGGTTGTAGCGATGGGGCTGTCCCTTCTGACCCCTCTCTGGGTGGCCCTGCTCAGAGGGCAGAGCCAGGGGCACAGCTTGAAGCTGAGGAGAAGATTGTGATGCCCTGGAAGAGCAGCCTCACATCCAGGAGGTCTGTGACAAGAGGCTGGCGGGGCTCTGTGGGGCAGTGTCCTCTCCCCAGCTCCATGGATGGTGCCAACACACTGCCTACCCAAACCACACGACACAGCTGGCACCGTATCATGGGGCCCATCTGTCATGGGCACAGAGGATTTCCTCTCCGTTTCAACTGAGGAAGCATTGGAGTAAGTTCAGACTGGAATTTGGTCAGGGTGCTATTCATGCCACCGCAGGTTGTGGACCAAGGCTGACACCTGACCCATGCTGGGTTGGGAGCTAGAGTTCACCCTTGCAAGCCAGCTCCCAGGCATCTGCTAGCACCCCAACACTGTCAGCATCACCTTATCACTTGGAAATCCCACTAGGGCAGTCACTGAGGCCAGCAGAAGTGCCACTGCCTTGGGAGTGGCACATGCCAAGTTTCCAGGTGACCTCTCAAGCCAGTCCCACTGCAGACCTCAGCTGCCTCCTGTCCTGCTCTCTTACTTGCACCAGTGACCCATCCAACTTGGGTGCAGTGTCGGGGCACATCTACACTTACCTTTCTCTGTCTGCAGCTCCTTGTCTGATTTCACTGGGGTAGAAGCATTGGAACGATGTGACTCCTCTTCCCTGTGTAAGCAAGAGAAACAGTTAGTGTCAACCCTAACCCTGTCCCCAGGGGGCAGGATGAGACTGAACAAGCTGAAGACTTGCACGAGTATCCCTGGTGTGTTTATTTGCCTCCTGCGAACAGATCTCAGGACAAAAGCTTTGCCCAGCTCCAGGCAGAGGAGTTGCTTCCTGCTCCAAACTCAGCTTGGCTGAGCCTGTGCACCCTCCACAAGACGAGTCAGCCTTAGGAGGGTAGCTGGGGGTCTCAGATGGGAGTCACTGCCTCTCACAGGTTGGGCCCACCCAGGTGGCTGTGTCAGTTTTAGTTCTGACATAAGCTCAGTCCACTCGGACTTGGGAAAGAGAAAAACATAGGCTGTGTTCCAAGGCAGGCACTAAAATACAAATCCTGGGATTTGACTTTGAGATAGCAAAAATCACGGCCTGTCTCTTCCCAATGATGCAGCAAACAGCAACTCAGGCCATGCCAATGCCACCAGGCACCACCACCACTGCAGCAACCTGTGCCCTTAAATCTCTGACCTGGCTTGGGAGTGGGCCAGGCGTGGCACAGTTTGGACATGCCACAGCATAACAAGGTGACAGGGAGACCAACTGACACAAATGGGTCTCTATATCATCATGTCTAGGAGAGGGGCCTGGACTGCCCCAGCTCCACTGGAAAGTAGGACTTGCACGCTAAGATGGCTGGGAAGGACTGCTCTCTTGCTGGCTGGCCATGAGTGAGCAGGCACTCACCAGGTGACCAGCTGGTTACCTGGCTTTCTTGAGAGGCCACTCCGGTGTCTGGGGGCGGGAGGATGCTGGGCTGGACAGTGGGGACACGCTCACACCACTTCTCTTCCACAGCTGGAATGCAGAGAGATACCAGCAGTAACTTGGCGTGGGCCTGGCAGAGAGCACAGCCCCCCTACACCCTGCTCACCCACACTAAGCCCCATTGCCCAGGGCCATGGCTATTGACCCCAAAGAGCTCAGAGCTTCTCCTACTTCACCACCACTTAACTCCTCTCCACATTTTAGGGAGCACAAAGTCTGGTCACCACAAGCTGAATCCACATGGGGAACAAGCAGCCTCCAGGGCCTTTACTGCCCTGGCTGAGCACAGGGAGGGAGGACACTGCTGGGCCAGCTCTTGCCTTCGTGTGACACAGGCAGAGGCCACTCAGCTGCTTTGGACACCCTTGTGTGTGGGGCTGCTCTGGCAGGAGCCAGAACCTCCTTGCAAGGAGTTCAAAGCAGATGGATCCCCACGCAAGGGTAAGATTCTCTGCAGACCCAGCAAACCCCTCCCACCACCCAGGGCAAACCATTCCCCAAACTGACAGAGCTCCAGTGGCCATGGCTATGTGTCCCTGGCACACCCGCAAGCCCAGCCAGGCCACAAGCAGTGCTCCATCGCAGTCAGCAGGTGGGACCTGGGTCAGAGTGGGAACACATGGCTCCCACACTGCTCACTCCAGCTGAAAAGATGTCAGCACAGCAAAATAAATTTTTTTTCCTTCACCTGGATCTATCCAGTCTAGCAGACTGGCCAAGGAGGAGGAGGGAGGGGAAAGCAGTCTAGCTCTTAGTTTGGTGTAAAAGCAGCAGTACAGCTCAGCCTGGGACTCCTCCAAAAACCAGATAATTGCTGCTTGGCCCATGGCCCACAGCCCACCTGATCCCCAGGGTGGTGAGACTGCCAGGCTGAGCCACACTGCGTCCAGGCACCCAGCCACACTAGTGTCTCCTCACGAGCCCAGAGCTGGGACTACATGGGTGACCCCAAAAGAATGTCAAGTGTCAAGCTACAGTGTCCCTACCTGTGTGAGGCCCCGGCTGGAGCTGTAGGAGCTGGCAATGGCATTGCGGATGGAGCTGGGGATCCCACCAGCGTATGTGTTGTTGAGGGAGCTCATGGAGGAGGTGCGAGATCTCTTGTTGGAGCAGTCATCTGGGCAGTGCGAGGCGAGGCCCCTCTTCAGAGAGCCTGGCCTGGAGGAGGATGAAGGTTTGATGAGCTCCTCACCACTCCTGCCCTCTGGTCCTTTCCAAGCAGGGCAGGTGGAAGAAGGCAATCCTGCTCCTTCTTACAGTGCAGGGCTTAGAAACAACCCTCAGCAGCAGCACAGCCCTTCTGTCACAGGGTGACAGACTAAAGGCACAACCCAGCCTTTCCTGCTCTGCCCCAAAGCCAGGCTCTGCAAGCAAAACCCAAGCTCCCTTTTCCAGATTCCACAGACATTTCCTCCCTCCTGTCCCATGAGTTGCTTTTGGCCCATTGAGCACTTACTTGGGTATGAGAGAGGCAGGGGCACCATTGGCTACCAGCGGCTCAAACGCTGACTGCCCACTTCCACTGCTGTCGTGGCGCCTGTGGGAAGAGAGGGTCAAAGCCTATGACAGTGTAGAAACCTCTTCCAGCCTGAGAAAAGGCAGGCTGAGAACCCAGAGAGAGATCAAACCTTGCTTTTTTCCTGGCACCCAATACCCAGGACAGAGCTTTCCCCCCATCTACACCCTGCTGCAGATTTTCTCTCCCTGTGGGCCTGTCCTCACCCCAAACACCAGGAGCTCCCCCAGCTGCCTGCTGGGCACAGTAGTTTGATGTAAAAAAAAAAAAAAACAAATCATTGCTTAAATCCATTACTCTAAGCCGAAATTCTTCCAGAAATGAGCTGCTGAGTCTCTCTGAACAGACCTGAGCTCTGAAACTCCCACCTTCGACCTCTCCCTAACCAGTGCCCCAGACAGTTCAAGTCGAAGACGGAATTCCCCTTCTCACTATGATTTCAAGAGGATCTGAAGTGTCAAAATCACAAAAGGACACCCTGCTGTGAAGTGGAGCTGGAGGTGTAGGAAAGCCCTGTCACTTGGTCAGGTGCTCCCCTCAAGCCCAGAGTATGCTGACCGTAAGTCACAGGCGATCCCACACTCCAATTGACACAGCTCCTTCCTGCCCACTAAGGACATGGCATTTTCTACCTTACAAGCATTCCTTGTGCTTGCCAGACATTAATGCCTTCAAAATTGGCTTCTGGGGCAGAGCTGTGTATTGGCATATTAAAAAACCAATTTAAAGAAAAATACCCTGAGCTGATCCTGTCTGTGCACCCATTCTGTTGTTGTCCCAATCGGCTCTTGTGGGGCCCAGATCCAGTGAGCCAAGTGTTCAGAGATGGGAATTCAGTGCTGGACAATGCCCCAGGCACCACCCAACAAGCGTCTCAGCTCCCCATCCCAGCCCAGATGGAACAGCCTCCATGCACATGAAGGACAAAGGAACTGTTGGAGCAAGTCCAGAAGAAAGCTACAAATTTGGTAAGGGGACTGGAGCACCTTCCCTATGGAAACAGACTGAGACGTCAAGGGCTGTTCAGCCTGAAGAAGAGAAGGTTGTGTGGAGATCCCAGCAGCCTTTCAGGATCTGAAGGGGCCTGCAAGGAAGCTGGAGAAGAACTGTATCAAGAAGTGCAGTGATAGCACAAGGGGGAAAGGCTTCAAAGTGAAAGCAGGGTAATTTAGGCCAGATATACAGAATAAATTCTTCCCTCAGAGTGGGGAGGCCCTGGCACAGGCTGCCCAGAGAAACTGTGGCTGCCTCTGGATCCCTGGAAGTGTCCAAGGCCAGACTGGACAGGGCTTGGAGCAACCCGGTCTACTGAAGGGTGTCCCTGCCCATGGCAGTGGGTGGCACTGCACGAGCTTTAAGGTCCCTTCCAAACCAAATCATCCTGTGATTCTATGAAAAGCAGGATAGTGGGATGGCAAGGCCGCGCTGTGCCCGGGTGGTTGTAAAGGCTCTGGCAGATCATGGCTCTCAGGATTTACTCCTTGTCCTTCCTAGGACACTGGCAACAACACAGCATCCTCCCTTCTTCAAATGCAGGGATGGACGTTGCTGACCTTAAGTAACAAAAGCAGCACAGTGTCTCATTTACTCTCTTGCTTCACCTCCCTCTGCTATATCAGCTCACAAGGGAAGTGCATGGAGCTCTCCAAGTACAATGCAATGCACCCGATAATCCCGTCTCTCCCGGGTGCCCAGGGCTGACAGAAGGACAGATCCCACAGCAGGTACCAACACTTCCTACCATGCTTTCCCAGTCTGCAAACCCGCCTCGAGGAGAGAAGCCACTTCCCACCCAGGCTTCCCAAAACACATCCCAGCCAGGCAGGGGAACACACTGGATCCAAATCTAAACCACATTCCTTTGACCTCAAAGCCTTGGAGGACTTTTAGATGCAGCACCAAGGGCCGGGTGATGAATAGGGTGTGCTTCCTCTCTGCAGTTCACTCTTCACAGTACTTTTCCAGCCCAGACTCCAGGTCTCACAGGGCCTGGCACGCTCTGGGACACATCTCATTTGTCACCTCTGGAGCAAGAATCCCATTTGTGACCTCCCCAACACACTGGCTGCAACTTAAACTGCTGCCTTTTTACCTTCTTTTGCTCTCCTGATCATTCCCAAAAGTCTGGTACTCCTCCTCTTCCTCCACAGTCCTTTTCCTGCTCTCCCTGATAGCATTCAGCACAGTCTCCTTCGCACATGGGTCATGGCTGCTGGTGGCTGGGAAGGCCAGAGGTGAGACCAGCTGCTCCAGACTGTGGAACAGAGCAGAGTGAGGTGTGAGGTAGGCTGGGATCCCCGGCCTGATCCCCCCACAGAAGGGGGGACACGGCTCTCCCACGCCGCCCTTCCCGGAGGTTTGGACAGCATCATCCTCCCAGCCACATGGTAGTGCTCGGGATGGGATTCTGCTCCCGGGCACAGCATAGCCGGCTGAGGGCTCCCCGCAGGGTGTCCTGGTCCCCACCGTGGCTGATAACCGGGCTCCCTCAGGTGTGTCCCGGTCTCCCCCGTACTCACGCCGGGGAGCGGGCGATGCCGACGGCCGGCGGGGCGATTCTCACGGTGACGGGGCTGCGGAGCGGGCCGGCACGGCGGGCCCAAGGCGCGCTGCGAGGCGAGCCGCCCTCCCAGCGGGCGGCGGGCAAGCACAGCGGCACGGCCGGCCGGGCCTGAGGCAGCGGGTAC
>VZTG01000026.1:2410-17232 GCA_013397845.1 Melanocharis versteri
GGTGTCCGGTGCGAGGTGAGGGCTCTCCCCGGTGGGCCGCGCTCCTCAAACCGCCCCTGTCGGCGCCGCTGCCGCAGCTGCCGGTCCTGGGCGCGGGCGCGATGGACCCGGCAACATCCGCCGGTTGCAGCCTGAAGGATCCCATGGATGAGCGCTGCACCTGCCGGCTTCGTGCCGCTTTCCCGGTGCGCTCCCGTTCCTCTGCAGCAAAACCGCCGCGGGCCCGGGCAGGGAATCCCCCACGGTCGTGCTGGGGTTGGGTTTAATCATCCTAGGCTGTCTGTAGTTTATGAACAGACAGAACGTTTCAGAACAGTGTCTCTCGCTGCCTTCTCTCGCGTTTCAGATCCCGCTCAGCTGTGTGAGCTCTCTGAAATGCAGGACGAGGCTGCTGAAAGGTTTTTGGCTTTGCTCTGTTTTGCAGCGACAGGGGATCGGGGAGCCCAGCGTGTACCACGCCGTGGTGGTGATTTTCCTGGAGTTCTTTGCCTGGGGGCTGCTGACCACGCCGATGCTGACGGTGAGCGTGTCTCCATGGGAGCTCTCCTGGGGCTCCTGAGAATGAAGGTCTTTGCACAGTCTTTCCTTAGGGAACTGTGGAAAAGGAATCTTTGGTTATGCAAAAACATTTAGACATATTAGCCTGGCAATATAAAATGCAAATCGAACATACAGGCAGCACAAAGGGACCCACAGAGAAGTGATGTGGTGACATAAAGTAAAACCAGAGGGGGTTCAGGTGATGGGGAAAGGCATGTTTGAGCCTCTCTGAGCCTCACCCAAGCACGCTGGAACGATTTATAGACCTGGAAAGTGTTGAAGACAGTGGTTTCCTATACTGGAAACAGCAGGCAGAGCTCCTCACGTAGAGGCATTGTTGGCAGGATATTTCCCCTTTTCCCTGGATTGTGCCCTTCCAGGCCTCTGGCTGGCAGATGCTTACAGAAATTTTGCAAAAGTTGCTAGCTCTGACTTTTTCATTTGGTTTTGGTTTGTCTTCCCTCCAGGTCTTACACCAGACTTTTCCTCAGCACACGTTCCTGATGAATGGCCTGATTCATGGAGTCAAGGTAAAGAATATTCCTTCCAGGATTTCCTTTAAATCTGCCATCGGTGCAAGAAGGAAAAGCCATTATTTATATAATTTGCTGATGCCAGCCAATATTTGGCCAGTTTGGGGGGGCTCTGGCAAACCTGATGCAAAGGGAAGAACACAGGCATGGGGCAGCTCGTGCAGCTGATTTTACTGGGCAGGAGTGACAACTCCATGGGGCTGGAACTACAACAGCTGTGGGTTTCAGCTGGAAATATTCTCATCAGTATGAGTTCAGCCCTGTGCCCATCCTCTGGAGCATAACAGAATGACAAACCAGTGATGTCTAAACTTATTAGTAATAAAAGCTGAAACCAAGTGGCCTCAGTGACCTCCAGGCAGGAGGTGGGAATGTGCTGTGGCACAGGGAGTGAGAATGGGGAGCTTCTTGCACTAGACCAGCATTGCCAGAGCAGAATTGCAGGCAACAATAGTGAACAGGCAATAGTCCTGTGTTCTGACTGGGGAATCAGGCAAAACAAACCTTTCTTGGCTGTCTCTGGCAGGAGGATCTTGGAAAACAGCCCCAGATGGGTTTGCTGGGCACTCCCATCAGCACTGAAAGGCTCTGCCCTGCCTGCCTCGGGCTTGGGAGACATGGGAAGGCCTTGAATAATTTTATTTGTGCTTAATGGCCCTGGCTTCTCATTGTGTCTGTCCTGTCTCCACCTACAAGAGAAAGCTTTCCCCAGAGCTGCAGCAGCTGTTGCCATGGTGGAGCTCTGCCAGCAGCTTTCCAGGTCCTGGCAGGGCTGCCTGGGTGCCCACAGCATGGGCAGAGCTCTGCAGGGAGCAGGAGGGAGCAGGAGAGCTCAGTGGGGCCTTGCTGGGTGAGGATTTGGTTTTCCCTCCCTAAAAGGATGTGGGGAGTTTAATAAACTGCTCTGTTGTGACAGTATTGCTGCTTGTAGCAATCAGGAATGGGTTGTCTCCTCCTGTTGTTGTTGAAAGCTCTCACTGAGGGCTTTCTCTGTCGTCTGGTCTGTCTGTCCATCCCAGGGTCTGCTCTCTTTCCTAAGTGCCCCGCTGATTGGTGCTCTCTCTGATGTCTGGGGCAGGAAATCCTTCCTCCTTCTCACCGTCTTCTTCACGTGTGCACCAATTCCCCTGATGAAGATCAGCCCGTGGTGAGTTCATCCTCAGTACAGCCCCGGGGACTGAGGAGGGGAAGCAGCACGAGGCTGGAGGAGGAGGGTTTGCAGGTGCTCGTTTCACGATGAGATGGAAGAGTCTCATCCATCTCAAGAATGGAGGAGGATGCTCAGCCTAGAGACTGACTTTTCTGGTTCTGCTGGAGGGTTCTGTTGGGAATCAAGGGTTGGTCTGTCTGTCCTCTGTGCTTGTTCCCCTGCTCAGTGCATTATTTCTGTAAGGGAAAATTAGTGGAAGACTTCAAGGGCCACCAGACTGAGGGTCCATGTTCCCAAACCACTTCTGGTGCACTGGAGGGACTGAGGGGAAAACATGGGAGAGGCTCTGCTTCAACAGCTGTGGACTGTGGTGTGGTTGCTCTCTAACTCTGCCTTGGGCTCTTGCAGGTGGTACTTTGCTGTCATTTCTATGTCTGGAGTGTTTGCTGTCACCTTTTCCGTGATTTTTGCCTATGTTGCTGATATCACACAGGAGCATGAGCGCAGCACGGCGTACGGCCTGGTAAGGAGCTGAGTCACTGTCCTGGCTCTTGAAAGAAATATCTGGGGCTTTGCAGGCAGGAGAGGTATAAAATTAGGGTGGGAGATTTCTTGACTAATGATACAGTCTCCCTGTCCTTTTCTTTATGATTTAGCTCTGGAGGGAGGCTGATCTCTGCCCACTCTGAGTGCTGCCTGTGTTGTATAAACCAGCCTGGCCCTTGAGCTTCTCCACACCAGGGAAGGGGGGCCTGTGATGCTTGGTGTGATCCTGCCCTTCCTGTAGCTTTACTGACAGGACCATATGAGAATTGCTAGGACAGCTTTGATTTCTCTTTGCTAGAACTTAGCCCAGGTGCACCAAGGGAAAATGTCATCTGTCTCTGCACAGGAGTCCCTGTGAGTCCTTGTTCACCTCTATTATCTCCATCAAAGATGCCAGAAGGAGTTCCCCTGGGTCACTGGGGAGGAGGAAAGGGGCTCTAGGAAGAAGGGGCTGTAGGGATGTTTTGTGCTTCCAGGTGTCAGCCACGTTTGCTGCCAGTCTGGTCACCAGCCCGGCCATCGGCGCGTACCTTTCACAAGCCTACGGTGATACCTTGGTGGTTGTGCTGGCTTCAGGGGTTGCTTTGCTGGATATTGGCTTCATCCTGCTGGCTGTGCCCGAGTCACTGCCTGAGGAGATGCGCCCGGTCTCCTGGGGAGCCCCAATCTCCTGGGAACAGGCCGACCCATTTGCTGTGAGTGACCCTGCTGCTGTTTTCCTGTGTGCTGCTAATGCTTCATGTTTGCTTTAGTCCTGCTGATTTTTAAGGTGTTAAGCCCTTGGTTTGGCTGTCTTTGTACCTGGAGATTATTCAGTGATATGAAGTCAAATTTAAAAGCATTCTTTCTCGTTCCCCACCCCTTTCCCTGCAGTCCTTGCGGAAGGTGGGTCAGGACTCCACAGTGCTGCTCATCTGCATCACCGTCTTTCTCTCCTACCTTCCTGAGGCCGGCCAGTACTCCAGCTTCTTCCTGTACCTGCGACAGGTCAGTCTGGCAGGGAAGGTAAAGCTCTGGGTGCAGGAATACAATATTGCCTATAAATACAATCAGAGTTGTGTCACCTGTCCCGAGGTGGCTCTTCTTGGCCAATAACTCAGTAATGTTGAAGTTGTAAGAATCAGTGACTTGTTCCAGCTCTCCTGAAAAATGTGTGAGCCTGTAGGCATTGCCAGGGGCAAGGCCTGGCTTGGCTCCTTGCTGGTGTCTGCCTGGCCATCCTGGCTGTGCCACCTTCAGGCAGTGATTTAAAACTGTTTCTTCAGCCAGAGGAAAATCTCCTGTTTGGTTCCTGTGGCAGCCCAGAGGCAGTGGCTGTTAATGTGCAAGTTCCTGAGAAGCAAATTCTGTAAACATAAGTGACATTGATGGAGGGGCTCTTGTCATCTGGTACAAATCTGCCTGAAAAGTCCCTCTTCGGTCTTTTCACAGGTCATTGGTTTTTCCTCAGAGACTGTAGCAGCCTTTATCGGTGTAGTTGGAATTCTCTCTATACTGGCTCAGGTGAGAAGCAATTTCTGTGTTGGCTTGAGCAGTCTGCTGTAAGAATGTCCAGAGTTTCTGATTTTGGGGCCACTGAGTTGTCAAAACTCCTGTGGCCACACAGGCTTTTGAAACAGAGAAGATCTTGAATTGGGAGGGACCCATAAGGATCATCAAGGTCCCTCAGGTTCCTGTCCTCTTGTCTCCTAGTGCTGCCCTCTTTCTTTGCCCTTGCCTTGAAAACACCTGTTTTTCTTTCCAGACAGTCGTGTTGGGAATTCTCATGCGTTCGATAGGAAATAAAAACACCATCCTCCTGGGACTAGGCTTCCAGATCCTGCAGCTTGCCTGGTACGGCTTCGGATCACAGCCTTGGTGAGGGTTTGCCCACGTTTCTCTCCCTCTGTGGCCACTCTCACCCTGCAGCACAGGGCGAGGCTGTGGCTGTTCCTCACGGCTGCCTCCTTCCTCCCCAGGATGATGTGGGCAGCAGGAGCTGTGGCTGCCATGTCCAGCATCACCTTCCCAGCCATCAGTGCCATGGTGTCGAGGAACACAGACCCTGACCAGCAGGGTGAGTGCCTGGGGACCCATCTGATGGGTGGGGTTCATCCCAGCAGGTGCTGAGCTGGCACAAGGGCAGATTCTTGGCCATGGTGGTGGAGGGGTGGGCAGGAACATCTGTGCCAGCTGTGGAGTGTCACAGTACTCACTGCAGTATTGACATTCTTGTCTTTGACCATGGCTGGTGCTGTGTGAGGGAGCTCCCAAGTCGTGCATGTGGGTGTTTTGTGGTGTCTCTCTGAGGCAGAGGAGGCTGCTGCTGTTTGCCTGCCTCACAGTACATCTCCGAGTTAAATTAAATTCCAGTTTATTGGAAATTGCTTGATGTGCCCATGCTTATTTCAGTCTGCAAAGCAGCAAGCCCAGCATTACTGATTTTTGTAGAACCTGGCACTGAGTGAAGCTGCTCATCTGCAAACCCCTTCTCCTGTGGGGGGTGCGTGTCAGTCCAGATCCAAGTGCTTGATCCCATCTCTAAGTATCTCTAAATATATGAGCATCCTTGAATAAAACAAGTTTCCTTGGAAAGCTGGAGGCATTTCCCCCCTTCCTCACTCTGTCCCCAGGTGTGGTGCAGGGGATGATCACTGGAATTCGGGGTCTGTGTAATGGCCTGGGGCCGGCGCTCTATGGTTTTGTCTTCTATCTCTTTCACGTGGAATTGAACGAAATGGCCGAGGTGGAGACTTTGGGCAAGGCCTCCAAACCCAACATGGCCAACCCTACGGATGAGGTACCTGTTCAGCTTCTCACTCTGTTTGCCAGGCTGCGTCTGCCCTCAGACTTGAATCATTCCCGTGTGTCTCTCTCTCCACAGAGCAGCATCATCCCTGGGCCACCGTTCCTGTTTGGGGCGTGCTCCGTGCTGCTGTCGCTGCTGGTGGCCCTGTTCATCCCGGAACACAACCTGGCGCTGAGGTCTGGCAGCCACAAGAAGCACAGTACGGGGGCCCAGGCCCACCCCCACAGCCCACCAGCTGGGGGGTCTGATGGCAAGGAGCCCCTGCTCGAGGACAGCAGCGTGTGAGGTGGGACAGGGGACCTGCCTCGTGGCTCGACTCCACATCCAGGATGGACTCAGCTGGAGTTCGGGGAGGGGGAGAGGGGGATCCGAGGTAACAGACTGTGCCACTAACAGCTACTGAGGAGGGACAAGGTTTCCCTTCGAGCCAAATACACCCAGCTGGTGCAAAAATGGAATTGTATCACCTGGTGCTGATGGAAAGGGGAGACACGGAACTGCTCCACTGGAGGGATAGTTCTGGAAAGCAAACCTGCCCTTGTGCGTGACCCCTGCACCCCGTGGTGTGCCCTGCCAAACCCTCCGCTCGCCGGTCACGAGAGATGGAGCCAGCCTGGGCTGTGTTTGCTGGGAGCTCACTGAGCTGCCCCTGGAATAAAATACAGCATTTGCTCCATGCCCCATCCCTGATGCAGCTGGTTCCTGCTGCTGGCCCCTGGCACCCCCTGCACGCTGTGTGCTGTGGTGACATGCTGAGAGGACGGGGTGCCTGTGTGAAGCACAGGGAGCGGAGCTCTGAGCTTCCTCTCTGCTGGAGGGCCTGAGGAATTTGCCCATTCTGCCCCAAGTGAAACTTAGACCAAAAAAATGTAAATCTACTGACTTAAGGTTCTGATGAAGAGAATAAGAATGAAGAGAATAAGAAGTTGGAGCTGACACAAGGGAGAATGGGCAGGTGAGGGAAGGGCAACTACATGAACTGCGAACGCTTGGACAGCCACAACAGCTGCGGTTCTGTTTGGTTTTCTTTTTGTTGTCACTCTGAGGTGACATTTGCCTGTGGCTGCCACCACGGGCAGTAGGTAGAAGGATTTTTTCAGAAATCTTTTTCTGGAACTGTGAGGGTTGTTTAGGAGATACAGTTCTCTGGCAGGTTGGAGAAACAACTAGGCTGTGCTGAGCACTTTGGAGACGCGTGGTTTCCTGGGAGAAAGGTCAGAGAAATGACTGTTTACCTTGAGCACTCGTATAAAGCATGTTGTTTTGTCCCTGGGCTCCTGCCATCTGATGCTAAACCCAAAGAGTGTCCAGAGCTGGTTTGTTGTCAACCCAATAGATCCTGGTGGTGAAGGTTGTGTTGATTTGGACTCAGGGGTTTGGATTCCATGTGGCATTTCTGAGCCTGCTGTGGAGGCTTTTGTTTATGGAACAGTGGAACTGCAACCTCTGCTGCAGGCTCAGCTGTGCTCAGAAAGAGCAGGAGGTGCTTGGAGCGTAGTGAAAGGAGCTGAGGCAAACAGGGAATGTGTGGTTGTTTATAGAAATGTGGCAGAGAGCAGGAAACAATTGTTCTTGTTTGAGTAAATAAGTGGTGGCATTGAGCAGTTCTGGGAAGTAAAGACCAAACTGAGGACACTTCAGGAATCTTTTGTTAAGGGAATTGAGGGTGCAGCAGCCAAACTAGTCTTGCCTTGGCTGTTCTCTGGCTGGGGTCCCCTCTCTGTGGGTTTGGGGAAGGTTACCCTGGGGAGAGCAGCCAAACGGGGGGAGTGCTGGCCCTTTACATCGTGGATCTTTGCAGGCATACACAGCAGCCACTGCAAATGCCATTTGGTTATCGGAGGTGGGTATTTAAGTGAAAGAGTTGACAGTTTGTTTTGCTTTGATCTGGCCTGGTGGCAGCTCCTGTGCTCAGAACTAGGAGCAGCTGGGACATGGAGGGATGCTGAGGTGGGTCTGGCTGCAGGTCTGGGGAGCAGAGCCAGCAGGAATTTCCCTGACCTGCCATGACTCCATTTTTCCCAAGCTCCTTGTGGTGACACTCCCAATTCCCAAACATTACTGGGATGGTCAGTACTGTGTGTGCATGACAAGCTTTTATCCTGAAGGAAATCCTGTCACTTGCACTTCCAGGCAGCAGTTCCCCCACCTCTGTGTTCCTCACAAAAATGCCTTTTTTATATGGGACTTTTACCAAGTCCCTGTGATCTGTTGATTTACAATGGATTAAAGTGAGCTGAAGTAGGTTTTTCCCTCACACACAGATGAAGTAAAACACGGAATCATTGCCTCGCTCACACGGAGGCACTCGGAGCTTCACGGGTACAATATAGCGACACGTTACAAAAAGACGAGCGTAATTTATATGATATAAAGTATATAGAGATATATTTTTTAAAGTCCTCTCCCTTACTGCATAGTTTATTGAAACATGTGATGTGTTTCTGGTCCCGTTCCCTCTCACTGCTGCTGCCTGCGGCCTCTCAGCCTCTCCTTCCCCTCAGACCCCAGAACTGTCCAGCAATCTTCCCTCCCTGGTCACGTCCCTCACGATGTGACCCCTGAGCTTCTGGTGATGCCGACTTGTGCGTCGTGGGTCTGGAGTGTTTTGGTCCCTTTGTCAGCCCCCAAACTCGGGGCCAGGTGCTGCCAGCAGGTCACTGCCAGGTCAGGGGCTGTGGCCTGGGTGGTGACCAGCTGTGCCGTTACTGGTGATGGCACTGGGCACCAGCAGGGTTACAGCACTGGGCAGCTGGGATGGGGTTGGAGCACCAGGAAGCAGCAGGAACTCTACAGGTGCCATTACCAACAGAAAGGTGGCTTGTGCTGGTGTGCAGACCTGGGACCAGGGGCTCTCTGAGGCGCAGGGGTGCTGGGAGCAAGCAGAGATTCCTTCCCACCCTATTGAGGTTCCTCTCACCTGGTTCAGTGGGGCCTTGGCCCGGTGCCTCCCCTTCCCTCGGCGCAGGGCTGTGAGCCCTGCACTGTTCTGCCTTGGTGTGACAGAGCAGGAGCTGGGCCAAGCGGTGCTGGAGCCGAAGTTACCGGAGCCGAATGAAGAACGACTTGTTCTGAAGGGCCGGTGCTTCCGCAGCATCCCACGTGGAGGCTGGAAAGGCTGTGTGGAGCATTCAGCTAGTTTTGCCAATTTTTGTTAACTTTATATGAAAACGCAACTTTTTAAAAAGGAGTCTTTTCTTAAAATCCCCTTGATCTGCTGTGCAGTGCCTGAGCCTGGCTGTTTAACATCGGGATTCCCAGGATTTGTCTGCAGGGACTTACATTTCAGGACGCTAACAGCAATGCTCAAACACAAGGCAAAAATCATCTCAATTGCCTGTCTGCAGTCCTGGCAGTAACGGCTGCAGGTCAAGTGAGTTTCAACTGATCTTGTTGCATTAAAAACCTGAGTTACACCGTTGCTTTCTCTTCTGCCATTAATTTTGTGAAGTAGTAACTTTTTACTTCCCTGTTTTTATTCTTTTTCTGCACTCCAAAGGCTGTTGACAGCTGTGGTATCTTTAAAGCGTGGGCATGGGATGAGTCCCCGCCGTTCCCTGGGAACGGCCCCACCTCTGCTCTCTCACAGTTCACCATCACGTGCGTTTGTGTGTCTCTTTTTTAAGCTAACGATAAAATGTATTTATTTCGGTTCAGGTTGTGTTTGGAACTGGCTAATCTCTCCCTCTGATGGATTATTTATTAAACTGCTGCTTTCCTGTTGTGTCGAAGGTCTCTGTCCGTGTTTCTCTCCCTCACCAGGCAGCTTCTGCCCCAAATTAAAATTCCCCTTGAGAATTATGTGAAGATGGGGAACAGGTTTGGGAAAGCTGGGTCGGGGCTGCCAGTGCCTGCCCCAGCCCAGGATGGGAAGCAGGTCCCTGGTTCCTGCCTGCCCCACTGGAGCCTTCTCCCGGACTGGTTTTCAGCAGCCCCGACTCTATTGTCTTAATTTTCAGCCAGGCCTAATTTAGATCTTATCTGACTCATTTAAACACTCTTTGTGGTGGCTGAGGATGGTCCTAATTGATTAATGTAATCCTCAAAAATATAAACACATCCAAGTTAGCTCTGGGATGGGAACTGGTGCTTGATGGATGATATCCAGGAAACATGAGCCATTACACAGCTCGTTGCTTCTGTATGTATTTCCTCTGGCCTGGAGCTAGCTTTTGTTTTATTTTTTCCATCTTTAATTGAGACAAAACCCACAACTTGTCTCACATGACGTCGCTGGAGAACAAAGGGCAGGTGTTGCAGTGCAGGATGTCGTTGACCACTCTTCCCCCTGGTGCAGTGGTTCCTGGGGCAGTGGCAAAGCCTTGTCCCCTCTGGTGTCGGTGGTGACAGCCTGGGGCTAGACCCCGACCCGAGGGGCTCCGGGGGTATCCTGTGCTGGAGCCAGCACTCGTCCCTTGGTGGTTTGTGCCTCCACACTGAACTGTTTTGTTTCCTGAGCAGCATCTCTGGACAAAGTATTGCCCAGCACGAGTCCCCGCGCCTGCCCTGTGGGAGGAAGCACAATCGGCTTCCAGGAAAGGTGTTCAGGCCTCTGAGTCTGGAAAACCATAATTCCCTTCGTTCCTTCAAAGGCTTCCTGTGGGGTGGAAAACAGTCCTGGTGCGTAAGCTTGCTCCTTCCACTCTTGCACGCAACCTGGTGATGTCCCTGTGCTGTGGCCAGGGCAGCTCCTGTGCTCCTCTGGGCTGGGGGGAAGGTCTGAATCCATGGAGGAGAGATCCCGAGCAGGTGGTGGAATAGGGGTTGTGGTGGGTCCACTGCTCAGGGGCTCGGTGAGTGAGAGCTGCCCTGGGGGAGCTCTGCCACTCTGAGCTGGGCCAAGTCTCCTGACCTGCCCCTGGCTCTGTGGCTGAGCCGTTGGAACTGGCCCTTGTGCAGCTGGAGGTTTCCATGACTTCATTTTCCTCTGTACTTCCTCCCCTGCAGGAGCTTGGGGCAGCTCTGGGCACTTCCAAGCCCCAAAACAGAGGAAGTGCAGCACAGGGTCCTGGCCTTTCTGGTAACTGCTGATTTCTTAGGGTCCAGGAAGGTCCTGGGAAGCTTCTTTTTAATATAAGGTGGTTCCATAAATGCTTATCTCTCATTCAGACACTGATTCAAGGGTTTTCTCATCTCACTAGTGCAGCAATCAGGGTTGTGGGAGAGGGAGGTGAAACCCTGGCACCACATGTCTCCTCAAGGTTCCCAGACTAATTTCTGGGAAGAGCCTGGCAGTGTGGGAGCAGCCCTGGCCATGGCTTGTCCCAGGGTTGGGCAGGAGGGCTCTGGCAGCTGCTGGAAAATCTGGGAAGTGGCTCTGTTAACACAGGATGGAAGGAACAAAAACCCCGGCATCATTTATCACCTGCTTCGGCTGAGTGTGCACATTTGGTGGGAAGTGTTAACAGGGCACTTCCGTTGCTCAGAGGCCTCCTGGACCCTCAGAGAATTGACGGCATGACCTCCTAAAAGGATGCGTAGCACACCCAGTGCGCAGAGTTGCCTCTCGGAAGAGTTCTCAGATGGGAAATGTCCAGGTCCTGTCATGACACGGGGTTCAGAGCTGGGCATGTCCCTTGCTCAGCTCTTTGGGATCTTCCCTGGCCTTGGCTGCAGCCTGGCAGGATGGGAAGGGGCAGAACCAGCCTCATCTCTCCACGGGGAGCTGGGCAGGAGCGAGAGACTGATGCCAAACCTGGCATGAGACCCAGGACAGGCACTGAGGGCCTTGGGGTTGAATACTGCAGGGTTTTCAACACCTTCTACATGGTAATGCTTTTTCCATCTGTACCACAAGATCAACCCTCGCAGGAACACCTGCTTCCACCCCTGAAAAGACCCTGTTCTAGGAATAAATGCACCCACCAACAGGGCTGAGCACGGGCCCTGGCTCTGCTTTTGGGGCAGGGGCTGACAGGGCCCTTTCCACAGCAGCTGGTGGGGCCATGGAAAGGCTGGTTTGCCAGGGGCTCTGGGGGAGTGATGTAGCCTGCAAAAAACAGGGATGGAGCTGAATCTGAGCCACATCCTGGGGTGCAGGTGCCTGTGCAGGGCTCCCCGCTGGGGTGATGGGGGCCCCTGCAGCCATACAGGGACCCTTCAGGACAGGGGTTTTCCCAGGTTTGCGGCGGCTGCCGGCTTGGCCGTCAGCTGGGTGTTGTGCAAGAGCCAAACTTGGAAAAAAATCAGAAATATTTCCCTCTGGAAATACCCCTTGGGCTGGAAGTTGTGGAGGTCCTGGAGCCGGTGCTCATGGGGGCGGTTCCTACAGGGCTTAAGAAGGCCTGAGGTTGGAGCTGCCGGCCAGAAGGAGACAGCCCCGGCCAGCGGCACCCGCTCCCTGGAAGGGGGGAAGGAAGGAAAGGAGGGAAAACCAGCCCTGCTGCTGCCCTGTGGGTGATGGAGCCGGCTCCTGTCCTTCTCCTCCTCGTCTCGCTGTGGGGCTGCAGCGGTGAGTGCCACGGGGCCAAGAGCCGCCCTAATCCCCCGACCCACTGCGCTGCCCGGTGCCGCTGCTGCTCTCCTTGCTTCGCTCATGGCACTGCAGTCCCAGGACCTCCCTGCCACTGAGCCGTGACAGCCACCCTGTCCCCCGTCGCTGCTGCAGCTCCCTGTCCCGGCGCTCGGAGCTGCGGGGTGCTGGTTACTGTCCCCTCCCCTGACCCTGCACCTTCCTCTTGCGCAGGGCGTCCCGCTAACAGGCTGGTGGTGACACCGCGGGAGCCACTGGTGCCGTTCGGGGGCTCGGCAGAGCTGAACTGCTCCTTGGCCTGCGAAGGGGGCAAGATGGAGTGGAGGGGGCTGGACACCGCCCTGGGGACCATTTCCTCCTTCCCCACCCACAGCATCCTGCACATCAGGCACGCCACGGTGGCCACGGAGGGCACGAAGATCTGCCAGGGCAGCTGCCACGGGCAGCACTACCAGAAAACCGTCACGCTGAAGGTCTACGGTAAGCGCTCCCCAGCCCGCCCCTCACTGCCTCCCAGCACAGCCCTGGATCCCCGAGGCAGCCCCTTCCCTCCTGAGCTCTGCTGCGTTGCCAAAAATCACCCTTGACGCTGCCACTCCTCTCCAGCCCTCCCAGACACGCTGAGGCTGGAGGCAGCTCCCCAAATCGTGCGCCCGGGACACCCTGCCAACCTGTACTGCTCGGCCATGCACCTGTACCCCATCACTGGCGTGGCCCTCACCTGGTACCGGGGGCACCAGGTGGTGAAGACAGACTTTGATTTCGAGGAGACCGATGAGGAGCTGTATAACATCGTTTCTACCCTGCCCTTGAATGGGGCAGAGGTGGCAGAAGGGGTGGAGTTCAGGTGCAAGGTGACACTGCAAGTCGGGCAGGAGATCTTCACCCGGGTGGCATCTCTGGTGGCAAGCACCGAGGGTGAGTGCCAGGAGGGGCTCACACCCCAACCCGCGTGTACCCCACCCTCTGGAGCCAACTCTTACCACCCTGTGCTCCTCGTAATAGCTCTGCCAAGCAGGAGCAGCCCCCGCTTCTGCACCATTCCTGAATTTCCCATCCCCATCCCTGCTTGCGGTGCCGCTTTGCTCCTGCTCACTGTCCTCAGGGGGCGGAGGAGGCTGGGGCTGCAGCGAGGTCACCTGTGACCAAGGCTGCTGTGTGTTCACAGCTGTGAAGGAGCAGCCGGCAGCTGTGGGCACCTCCACGGGGAGCCCCAGCACAGCCAGGCCCGTGGCCACCACAGCACTTCCCCGAGGGCCGAGTGTCCCCACATGCGATCCCACCACAGCACAGGAGCCCAACACTGGGACCACCCTGGATCTGGCTGCTGTCACCAACCCCTCCTCCACAGAGCCCACCGTGCCCCAGGACCTCATCACAGGCAGCTCCATGGCACGTGTGGCCACCACCACGCTCCCTGGCTCTGGCACGACGGGGACAGGGCCATCTGTGGGGACAGGGCCATCTGTGGGGACAATGCCTGCCTGCAGCTTGCAGATCTGGTCACTGCCTCCCACCGGGACGCGGGGCAGGGCCCTGCGCATCGAGTGTCAGGCACAGTGTGCCGGGAACACCACGGTGAGCTGGCTCCGGACCCCCGCAGCCCTCTCACAGTACCGGGAGGAGTCCGCGGGCAGCAGCTCCGCGCTGCGGCTGGACCACGCCGAGCCCTGGCACCAAGGCCGCTACCAGTGTGTCCTGCTCGGCCGCCGCGCCCAGATGGTCAGCCTGGAGGTGATGGTCGTGGATGGTGAGTGGTGGTGGTCTGCAGCCCCCTGCCCTGCTCTGCCCTCATTGCTTGGGTGCAGCTGCAGTCCCTCGTGTCGGTGCCGCAGTTGGTGCTGGGGGGATTCACTCACCCCTCGGCATTTTGCTGCCCTGGGCAGCGTCGGCTGCAATAACAGCACCTTATGTCTGCAGATCCCTTCAGCTCGAGCCCTGTCATTGCTATGGGGACAGCGGGATCGCTCTTGGGGCTCATCGTGACCGGTGCTGTGTCTCGATGCCTGTGGAAACGGTTCAGATCTCGGTAGCAGCTGTCCTAGGAGTGGGAGCAGCCGACTGACGGCCCCAGTCCTCCAGCCGTGTCCCTGCTGTCCCCCTGTCTGTCGCTGGCCTCGCCCGGGCCCTGGCCAGCAAGCAGGAGTGGGAGCAGGAAGGGGAGCAGCTGCCTGCGGCCGCCGCGGCGAGCAAAGGCTGGAAGGGCAATGAGCAGAGGCGACACAGGGACGGGGCCAGGGACGCGTCCGGGACTGGATCCCGCGGGCTGGCACCGAACCCTGGGCTGGGTCCGGCGCCTGGGGCTCCCGGCACCAGCGGACGGGCGGCAGCACGAAGGCCGCTTGTCCGTCACAACAGAGGGTCCGAGGCAGCCCCGGGGGGAGCGCGGGCTCGGCGGGCGGGGGCGACCGGTGCTCCAATAAAAAGCTGTTTCTGTTCGAGCCCTGAGCAAGTGTCCTTTTGGGCCCGGACGGCCCCGGTCCCACGGCCCCTCACCGGCCCCGGGACACCGGCGGCGTCCGCCCGGTTGCCAAGGGCGGGGCATCTGCCCGCACTAAACATGGCGGCCGCGGCGCTCGCCGCGTTACCGCTGACAGCGCAGTCCCTTTGCCCACACTCAAGATGGCGACCGCGGCCTCGCCCAATGGCGGCGTTCTCGCATTGCCTTCCTGCCCACCGATTGGCTGCCAGCGTGCAAGATGGCGGCACGGAAACTTCCGGCCCGGGCGGAAGTGCGTTCCAAGATGGCGGCGTACGAGAAGCGGCGAGCGGCCACCGCCCCGGTGCCGGCGG
>VZTG01000026.1:25649-38720 GCA_013397845.1 Melanocharis versteri
CCCGGGGCTATCGGGGGATGGCCGGGCCGGGCTGGGCTCGGCGCTGCCGTCGGGCATTCCCGGGGCTCGGGCAGAGGATGCCCCGGCGCACCGCGTGCCCGCCGATCTCTTTAACCGTATGGGCGACGGGGCCCGCCGGTGCTTCCAGCCGCGCTGAGTTGTTTTCTCCTTAGGAAAACCGAGGAGTTTATTCCCCGCAGCCGCTTCTCCGGTTTCCGCGGCTGAGGAGCAGCAGCGAGTCCCCGGGCTTTAAACCCTAGAGATGTTCAGGATAATCCCCGGGGCGGGAGCGGGTCCGGCGCGGGGCGGCGGCTCCTGCAGCCCCCGGGTGGGCGCTTAAAGCGCTTCCCGCAGGGGTGAGCGGGCTCTGCCCCGCGCTGGGGCTCCACGTTTCACCTGCTCGGGTTTTGGAGGAGCTCACGGCAAACCCGGCCGTGTTCTCCCCGCAGAACTCCGTGCCCTCGTGCACGCGGTGCGAACGGGCGAGGCTCGGTTTGGTCGCCCGTGGCGAGCAGCTGGTCCTGGCTGTTTGGCGTGCTGGATACTTAAACAATTTGTAGCCTGTTCGTGCTTAATTCAGCGCAGTGGAACCAAACCTTAAGAATGAAGGCGAAAGAGTGGGAGGATCCTGGAAAACCCAAGTGTCTGCTCCGATAGTTTCGTGCTACAGAATTGCATTTTAATTCTGCAGGGCAGAGCCTCCACCTAAACCTCGCGCTTATCGCCGGGAGCTGCCCAGGTTGGCTGCAGCCTGCTCCCTCTGCGGCTCTCAGGGCTTCCTGCCAGCCCTCTCCTGCCTGGGGACTGGCACCAGCGGGATGTGGAAGAGGCAGTTTCTATCCTGGGTCTGAAAAGCCCTGGAAGGACGAGCTGGCCCATCAGTTGTGTAATGCCCGTGTCCTGCCTGGCCATGCCTGGGCTTGGTGTGGAGCCGTGCTGGTGCCTCGAGGGAGCAGAGTGGGGGCTGAAAAGTGGGGTTTGGCCTCTCAGCAGTGTTTAGGTTTGGCTTTAAGGAGCAGGCTGGGTAGCAGCTCACCCCATGGACCATGGTTGGAGCATAGGTCGGTGTGTGCCTGGACTCTGTGCCCTCAAGGGGAGGGATCCTGACTTTGACCTGACTGTGCAAAGCTTAAGGGCAGATTTTATAGCTGTTTTAAATGGCAAAAAGTGTTAGATCCTCAACTATCCTCTTCCCAAGCCAAGAAAGAAAGGCCAGGCAGGAGCATGTACCCTGTGGGACGGTGGGGCTGTGGCCGGGCTCGGCCACCCCGAGCATGTCCTGCTGCTGTTGACACCCTGGGGACTCCTCCCTCTGCGGGGGGGAGAGGTTGTTTTTAGTTTGAAGGTGACTCTGGAGAATGTTATCTGGTCTCCCTGCTGTCCCGCTGGCTCAGATACCGCGCGGTGCCCGGGGAAGCATCCGGCTCAGCTCTGTGAGGAGCGTCTGGGCTTTGGGAGCTGAGTGCCACTCGCAGCCTGTCACCCTCTGGAGAACGTGGCAGCAGCCCTGACCGATCCCAGTGGGATGGTGCTGGCCGTGCTCCTCTGCCTTGGGCTCGACAGGCGCCTTCCCCAGCCTGGAGAGCTCAGGATTGGGGTTGCCTGCTCTCAGCTTTCTGGTGGGGACAGGGAGGACATTAATCCCATGGGAACGCAAATGGTACTCGCTGTTGCTGCTGCTTGCTGGAGCCTTTTAACCTATCTGAACTGCACGAGGTACCCTCTAACTCGGAGCAAATAACCTTGCACAGCTTATTTTGTCAGCGTACAGTAATCACCTTGTAGCTGTAAAACCCTTGATCTTTACCAGCTCCCGCTTTAATTCGGGCCGCAGTTGGAGCGGACGGGCTTGTACAGGTGCTATGAGCAGTTCCAGGGTTTGTCAGGGTTGGGAGTGTGTGATCACAGGCCTGTAGTGTGAAAATCCCCTTCTGGCACACAGGTCAGTGGTTCTAGGAGCGTAACCCAGCTGGTACCCCCATCCCATAACATCTCTGGGTACCCCTGAACCTCCCACTTGGTTAAAATTAGTGTCTGCCTTCTCCTGAGAGTGCCTTGGTCACAGGTGAGGGTCATTTCTCTTTCAGCCATGGTTATTCTTCAAGACTTTCAAAGCTTTAGTAGGTAAAGCCAGTTTTTCCTTTGAAAAATGTGGAATTGATTTCTTTGGGAGTCAAGCTTAGTTTATGGGCGAACTTGTGTCTTTCTTGAGTTTGAGCGAACTTGGGTTTGTGACGCTGATTTGTTTCTACTCTCACAAAAAGCAGCCTTAGGATTTCTCGTTAAAACATCTTCAGGCATTCAAAACCCCCAAAAAAACCCTTCTCCTAAGCCCACCTTCTCTGTGCCTGTACATATTGGTGCATCCATGGAGGGTTGTGTGCTTTTAACTGAGCACATTAATTCCTGGAAGGTTCTTGGGGTGCGAGCTGCTTGTTAGTACAGGAAGGATGTGTCTCAAGCTGAACTCCTTCTTCTGAAACCTGGCTGGGGCTGAGTCACGTAGTGACCTCGGCCTGTGCCTGATGGCTTTTCCCGAAGTGGAGCAGCTGAGCCTCCCTTCCTGCCTGCCCTGGGAAGGGCTCCTGGGGCTGTGGCTGCTGCCCCGTGCCTGCCCTGGAGCCCGAGGGTGTTTGGCAGCTCCGCTCCCTGCAGCACGGACCGACCTTTGGACTGGCTGATTCCAGCGCTGAACCCTCCGGTCTCTGGCTGCAAGGGCAGAGTGAAAAATACCCAAATTCCAGCCTGCAGCTGCTGCCTGTGCCTCTGGTCTGTTTGTAGCCAGTTCCGCTCTGCAGGCTGGTCTTGCCTGAGATGAAAACTCAGATTTCACTGTTTGTACGGCAACAAATTTACACATTTCCTCGCCTGGCTGGTGACACCTTGCGGACTGCAAGACTTTCCTCCTCCCCCAAAAAAAGTTCTTACTTTGAGATTGTGCCTAGGAGTTCCTGCTGGACACAACGGGGAGCTGAGGGATGGAGCGAGGGTGTGAGCAGGCGAGGGGCTGGCGCATGTGGTTGTGCCACGGTGCAGCAAGGGGGGGTCTGGGCCCCGGCCAGCTCCGAGTTATGGTCAGGCAGCCTGGGGCTGTGCAGCGAGGGGGAATGTCCACGTTCCTCCTAGGGGCACAGTGAAGCCCTTTTCCCGTTGCAGTTGTCTTAGTCCAGCTGGCTGGGAGGGGGCTTGGTCAGGGTCCTGCTGCCTCGCTGTCCCCAGCTTTCTGGTGCCCTGTGCAGCACCTTGCCAGAGCACAGGCTGGGGAATGTGGAGGCTGCATAAGCCCTCGAAACACAAATCTGGTGTTTTCACCCTGAGCTGCAAGCGCTGGGGGCCAGACAGGGGCCAGGGAGCTTTGCAGCCCTTGGGCTGTCCCTCACAGCAGCTGGGTGATGCCAGGGTGTCCAGTTTGGATAGTGGCACACATCAGGTGCTGGTTTGTCTGTACTGGTTTTGCAGTGGAGCCGCAGGAGATCCAGAATGCAAGCGAGCAGCCCCGTCTGAGCCAGGCAGAGTTCAGAGTGTGGAGGGGAGGGAGGGAAGAGTGCACAGATCTGGAGGTGGTGTGCAGCCTCTTCTCAGTCGCCGAGAGTTATTTTTGCTTGTGGAAGGTGAATTCTTGCTTTGCACTAACACTTTGCACTAATACCTCTTCAACTCATAGCTGGCTTTATAAAGTCACCGCTGTCTCAAAAGAGACTGACGCAGGACAGCGTGGAGTTGTACTGCGAGGCGATTGGCAATCCCATCCCTGAGATCCAGTGGTGGTTTGAGGGGAACGACCCCAATGAGACCTATGCTCAGCTCTGGGATGGCGCACGGCAGGACCGTGTCAAAATCAACGCCACCTACAACCTGCACTCTACCAGCACCATCTCCATCGCAAACCTCACGAGCGACGACTCGGGCATGTATGAGTGCCGGGCTAGCAACGACCCCGACCGCAACCACTTGTCGAAGAGCCCCAAAGTCAAGTGGATCCGTTCCCAGGCGAACGTTTTTGTCATCGAACGTGAGTGGCCACACCGAGGCCTTGGCACTTGCTCGGACACTGGTGTCTTGAGTCTCCTGCCATGCTCACCCCTGCACCTGTGTCCTGTGGCTCCCGAAAGCTCCCCCCACCCTCCCACCCCAGCTGTAGAACTGAGAGACTCCCACCCTTCTGTCAATCTCCCCNNNTTCTGTCAATCTCCCCACCACCTGTGACTTGACCCGAAATGGCCCTGCTCAAAAAGGGTTGTGGCTTCCCAACCAATTCGCCCTCCGGCAATCCTGCGCCTTTTCCGGAGCCAAAGAACCTGGAACCTCTGCTGCTTATTCCCGAGCACCTCTGAGCCCTGGTGCTGGCTGCAGAATTGAGCCTTGATTCTGTGGTCGACTCTGCCCCAACCACCACTGACCAGCGGCCCTTCCCTGCGGCTCCTACAGCTCCCGCTCCTTCCAGCAGCCCTGCTTTGAGCTCGCTTCCGTGCTGGTGACCCAGACTGTTGGGGAAACAAACCTTGCTTTGAGGTCTGAGATGCAACCGTTTTTGAAATGGCCGTGTCTGTGTGACACTTGAGTGTGATGTCGTTGCTTGTCCTGTGGACGTGGCCGGGTTCCCTCTCGCAGAGCGGGCAGGCGAACGCCGGAGCGCCCAGGCCGCTTCCAGTGATAGAAACCTGGGAGGGAGATTAAAGTCCTGCTGAGGTCTTCCCATGAATCGTGGAGTTAGGAGAGTTGCCTTTTCAGCAGGAGTGTGCTAGGGGGTACAGAATTCCAGTGGAATTTGGATAGGAGGAAAAGGAGAATGCCTGTCAGCCCTGGCAAAGACTGGTCCTTCCAAGGGATGGAGATGGGGTGGAAGGGTAGGGGCCATAGTGGCACTGGGGCTGTGTAATGGTGCTGCTGATGGCAGCTGCCTTCTCGGACAGCCTCCTACAAGTAGAAATGCCTGAGTCATCTTAGGTTGCATAATTTACTGCTGCCTGGCACATCGAGGCCCAGGACCTCTCAGAGTCACGGCTCTGTGTTCTCCCTGGAGTGATTCTAACTGAACCCTTTGGGCTGCCTCAGGTGACGCACGTATTGCTGCCGCATGATCTTGTCTGCTCCCCCTCACACCAGAGGGTCCTGGCTGCCCTCTGTGCTACCTGGAGGTGTCTGAAGCTGCTCAGGTGCTGGGAGGTGTTGACACACGAGTGCTGTGGCGGCTCACAGCAGCAGAGAGCCATGCTCTGCCCTTCAGAGTGACCTTTTCCATTGCTTATTGAGCACTGGGCTCTGCTGGGGCTGCACCCGTGGTAGGGACAGCGGAGATTGGAGTGATGCAGGACACGCCAGCCATCCTGCTCGTGGGGGGAGCAGCTGCAGGGCCAGCGTGGCCATCCCAGGTCCACTCAGGCCTGGTCACCTGGCGCTGGGGACTCTCTGGTGCTGGCACGGTCAGGTCTGGTAGGGAACTGTGTGAAGGTAAGTGGAAGCTGGGAAGAGAGACAAGGAGCTGTGGGGTTTGCGTTGCAGGTTCTTGGACACCACGTCAGCTCTGCCATACCCCGGGTTAACTTAAATCCAATTCTTTACGAATGCAGGTCCAGAAATTACGACTCAGGTCACTGAGAGTTCTGGCAAGGTGACCCTCAGCTGTAACGTGTCTGCACCACACCCCACCATCACAGGCCACAAATGGATGCTTGGGGGGAAGACCCTGGCGGAGGACGAGAACACGGGTGCTTTCACCAGCTACATGTGAGTGTCGGGGCAAGGTCAGAACCTGAGCACAGGCAGGTTTTTTTCCCAGAAAGCAGCTGGTGTTTGCTGTCAGCTGGAACCAGGGCTGAGTTCTCGCAGCCCTGCTGATAAGGTGGGGCTTTGAGACTGTGGAGCATAAGATGAGTTTAACAGAGTTTTGGTAAGGCCCAGCACTCTCCTTTATGGGGAGAAGGGGAGCAAAAAGGGGGAGGAAGGGGCAGTTTTGTGCCACAAATACCCTCTTAGAAAGAGATTTCTTGATTTGAAGCAGGTGTTCAGCTGGACTTTCGTTATTCAGTGTTCCAGAGCTGTTCCCCCAGAGCTTTGAAGGAACCCTGCTCTGGGCAGGCCACCAGCTCCCCGCTCCCTGTGCGTGCAGCAAGAAGCTCCAGTGCATGTTGTCTCTTCTTGGGTCTTTCTGTCCCTTCCCAGAGTCCAGCTGTTCTCCCAGAAGGAGCTGAGGAGCTGTGGCGGGCCGTGGTCCGTGCTGGGTGCGGGAATACCGGCCTTATTGTGGCAGTGCAGTGAGCTTTCCTTTCTGATTACAGTCAGGCCTGGCTGGCACTGACCCAGCAGCTGTGGAGGCATCATGTCCCTTTGTATGGCAGTGCCGACGTGCCTGTCTCCCCATAGCAACAGGGAGCTGAACAAGGATTAAAGTATTTATAACCCAGCCTCCCTCGCGTGACCTCAATTCCTCAGCTGAGTGGTTTTTGGAAGTGGGAAGCGCCGTGCACGGCAGAACTAACAAACAGCCCCTTGTCCCAGTGCAGCCATGGGACAAACTCTGTGGGCCCCTTCCCTCGAGTGGGTATTACTGAGCAGCAGAATGGGATGTTTGTTGCAGGGCTGCATAATCCACTAAATCTCATTGCAGCAGCTTTACGGGAAGGAGAATGTGAGAGTTTTTCCTCTGTGTGGGGATCAATCCAGAGCAGCCTGGCCTGGGTGATCTTTGCCACTGCTTTGCCCTGTGTTTCAGTGGGCTGGAACAGTGATCACTGACTTGACAGACCTATGTCAGACGTGGTGCACATGAAGCCCTCTTCTGCCACCCTCAGCGTGTGAGGAGAGTTGGGTTGCTGTAGGTACACAGTGCAGCATAAATATTCTGCTGGAATGGGGGAAGTTTGCTATGGAGGAGGTTGCTGATGCTTACGGATGTCTGATTCCTTGGGTCTGGAGGATGAGTTGTGGATAAGTTGTGCTGGATGCTTACCTGAATCCTGTTTTTGGTAGAATCGAGGGCAAGAGGGAGGAGCACTCTGGCGTCTACGAGTGTATCTACGAAGGAAACCCGCAGATAAGAGGACAAGTGAATATTTCTGGTAATTTCATGTATTTGCTCCTGGGGTCTGAGGAGGGGCGTGGGGAAGCTGTGATCTCCTGAACACTTTGCTGGGGTGTCTTTTCAGCTGGTTGAAAAGCTGCTCCCCGCCCTCATCTGTCTGCAGGGCTCTGCTCTCTGAGAGGCAGCGCCGTTATCAGGCCATTCCAGTGTCTGCAGGGTCAGCCCTGAGCTCCTGCATTAAACCAGCCTTCTGTGGGCATGTTCCCACAGGAATAATGGATAGAGGGATAATACCTGCTGGGCAAATCTGTTTGAGCCTTTCCTGAAGCAGCTTGATGCGCTTTCCTCTCTGCAAATAGGCCTAACTAGTGAGAGGAACAGCCCGACTGAGGTTTTGGGGTAGCTGATTCTGGTGAGGTGGGCTGCAGGAAGCACAAATCTGTGTGATTTCTATGAGATATCTGAAATTTTTTTTTCCCCTCTTGCCTAGTTGCCCCCCAGGTGACGGCATACAAGAAGTCTGAGCATGGGAATGAGGGGGACACGGGTGTGCTGACCTGCAAGAATCCCTCTTTCCCCGCTGTCACCACTTGGTCCTGGTACAAAAGTGGCCACGGGGTGAGTGCTGTGGTTTGCTCCTTCTCCCCTCCTGCCTGCCCTGCTGCCCAGTTCTCGTGCCACCAGAATTGTTCCAAAGCTCAGTTCTCCCCAAAAGGGGATTTCTGTGGTGGTCAGTCAGCACTGCCCTGAGATCCCTCCTCTTCCTCCTCCTTCCAGCTCCTGGAGAACGCCTCTGGGCGATACATCATCAAGTCCAGTGGCAACAAGACAGAGCTACGCATCCTTAAACTGGATATTGAGCAGGACACGGGCGACTATTTCTGCAATGGCACCAACTCCTACGGCACCGGGGACGCCACGGTGAGCCTGCGTGTCCGCAGCCGCCTGGCAGCACTCTGGCCCTTCCTGGGCATTGTGGCAGAAGTCCTCGTTCTTGTCACCATCATCTTCATCTATGAGAAGAGGAGGAAGCCAGATGAGGTTCCTGACGGTAAGAGGCGCCTGGGTTTGAATCTTTGTGGGAAGATCAAGTGATTTGCAGCTCGCAGGGTGCGGGCAGGATGGGCTTGTGGGGAGTTCTGAGGTTCCTTTGTCAGAGGAGGGGTGGCTTGAGGGTACTCGGGGCACTTGAGAAACCATGGCAGTCTGTACCATGCTACTTCAGCCATGAAGCTGCCTGTAATTGCACTGTTTATGACAGTCCTGCAGCGAGATCTGGAGCAAGAGAGGATTCTGTGCAGGTCAGCCTGACCCTTTGCCTCACCAGTTCCTCTGCTCTTTGCTCGAGTGCTTCCCTGGAGTGTCTGCAGGGCTGGATTTGCTTTGCCAGCTCCCACTCTGGGCAAGGTGGTTTGTAAATACGTACGAGAGCTTTTGTGGTGCTGCTGAACTGGGAGGGACTGTGTCAGTGGCTCTGTAAGGCCAGGCTTAGCTTAACTTGTGTTCAGTTCAGGATGTTTTGGGTCATCAGATCCGCACATCCTGGATCTCAAAGACCCGGTACTATCTTTAATCTGTTCTGGAAGCACCAGCTCCTCCCTTTCCTTATCGGTGAGGATCTGCATTGTGTCAGCTCACGGCCTCCTTTATCTGATCCCGTTAACAATGCGGTGTGAATGCTCTGTATCCTTCCTGCCCGGGATCCCGCAGGGCCCCCGGCCCCCTGCGAGGGAGCAGGCTCAGGAGAGGAGCAGCAGAGGAGCTAAAGGTCAGATCCCTCCCCTGATTGCAGGGCTCGGGATTCCACTCGAGGCAGTTTCACAAGCAGATGTTTCACCCTCTGACACCCTCGGCTGGAAGGCAGGTGCTGTCTTAAAGATGCTGTAGCTGCATCTTCCAGCAAAAACACTGTGGTGTGATCTGGTTTGTGATGGCATCAGTCCAGGCCTGTGGGGTGCTGACCTGCCAGAGCTGTAGCAGATGCTTTTCAGACAGGTGAATGTGCTGGAATGTCCTGATGCTCCTTGGCCAGAGGAGCTCAAGTTCCCAAGCGCTCATGGATGAGGATAGAGCATCCCACCCCTGTGGTAAACACACATGGATTTACACTTCCCTGGTATAAAGTGGTTCTCTCTGCCCCAGAGTCTGTGTAGCTTTCCCCCTCCTGAAAGGTGACAGTGAGGTCTGTCTCGGCCAGTTCCCCCCAGCACTTTCTGTGAACTGGACGCTCCTGTCACCTGGGATGGGGTGGGGACAGTCTGGCCTGTCTTTGGGGTGATATCCTTGTGTTACCTATCCGCTCTTCCTTTCTCTGCTGCTGGGTGCCACCTCACATGGTAAGTAGCAGGTAGTTCCAGCCGTGTGCCTGCCTCCATCCTCTCACCAGCCGTGAGCAGATCCTGGTGCCCAGGGCAGCCCCAGTGCCTGGAGCGTGGGACTCGAGGGGAGCCAGGGCTGCAGAAGAGGTGATGGGGAGCAAAGGAGACAACTGGGAGCCTCCTGTTGGGAGGTGGCAGATCTCAGGGAGCTGGTGAAAGGCCACAGGGCTTGGCACGTGTTGGCAGAGGTGTTTCCTTAGCTGTGCTGCTCAGAACGTGGTGTGCAGTGTTTGTTTTGATAGCACAACATGTGGGGAGGGAGAAGGGCTTCCTGCTGCTGCTGCTTAAAGCCCTGTTCCTGAAACATCCTGTTTGGCTTCCCCTTTACCTGCTGTGAGTGTGCTGGGATCTGGGAGCCATCCCAAGTCCTGGTGCTGTGGGGGCGAGCACAGGGGATGGATCAGGGCAGCCGATCTCACCGGAGGAGCTCTGCCCTCCCCAGGTTGAAGTGGTGGTGGAATGGCTGCCTGGAATGCAGTTCCCACTGCTTTAAGGGGAGGCAGAGATCACTTTGAATGTCCTCTTCCCTGACTGTTTGTTTTTTGTTTTTTTTTTTTCTTTCTGCGCTGTCCTGAACGTGAAGATGATGATGGAGGCTCTGCACCACTGTGAGTACCTTGCCTCTTCCTATTTAGCCAGATTTGTACTGGCAGATCTCATCCAGCCAGGGAATCTGCTCTGAAGATGAAGGCTGGCTGGTGTGGGGTTAACACTCAGTGTGCTGGGGGGGGAGATGTCCCCCCATGGTTCATTGAATGTCCCTGTGTGTAAACCACACACACCTGGGGGTGGCACCTGGGGTGGCACCGGTGTCTGACCCTGCTCTGGGATCTGATCTCCTGCCTGATCTGCACCCGTTATTGGGTTTAATTAATCTGCATTGCATTAATGGGTGAGGGGTGGTGGTGGGGGAACTTTCTGCTCTCCTGTTCCTCACACCCCTTCTCCCTTCCCAGGAAGAGCAATGCCACAAACCACAAGGACAAGAACGTCCGCCAGAGAAACGCAAACTGAGAGCGGGGCCAGGTGAGAGCCAGGGCAGAGCCTGGAGCAAGAGCTGCAGTCTGAGTCTGCTGAGGGTCTCTGGGAGAAGCCAGAGGCTCTTCTGGCCCAGCATGGACTCCACCAGCCCCTTCTAGCCCAGTGCAGCTGTACTGGTGCAAAAGGGTTTGTCTAACTGGCTTTTCTTTCTCTCCTGCCAGGTGACGTGTAGATGAAGAACTCGTCTGGACAATTTTATTTTCTTTTAATTTTTTTTGGTAAAATAGCACCATGGAATACTCTAGTGCGTCCTTGCGATTCAGTTACTTCACTTTCTAAAGAAACTTAAGTTGTAGGATATAAAATACACTTTTTTTTTTTTTTAAAGAGTCGTGGGAGGGTTTTTCTACCTGTAAATGTAAATCCTTTGTTCCTGGTAGTCTTAAGTCTCTGGCTGTCTCTGTCCTAGATTATTTCATGTTGGTACAGAGTGGGGAGGGGGGGTGGGAGTGCAGCTGTGTCCCACCTGCTTGTGGGGGTGAGGGAGGAGCTGCTTTGGTGGCTGTTGGGAGATGACCTGATCTGACCAGAGGGTTCAGGAAGAGGGTTCTGTGTCTTTCCCAGTGCGTCACCAGGAGCAAGGCTGCACCTTTCCCTGGCAGAGGGCGCGTTCCTGGCACGTCCTGCCAAGCTCTTCTTGGTTACTCTGAAACAGGCAGCCAGGAGCTGGATGCTGGATAAATGATTGCTGTAACTTATTCCATGGGTTGTTCGTGTCTCTGCAGTGGGGAGGGGCAGGGTGAGCCGGGGCTGGGGGCGGTTTTAAGGTTTAACAGCGTGTGCTTGTGCTTGAGCCAGCGTGGTGTGTGTGTGACGTGGGGGCCTGTGAGCAGACAGGTGCTCAGGGGAGTCTAACACCTTTACTGCTGGGTAGCATTGAACTGTTCCATCTGTTAACACTTCACAAATAAAGATGATTCCTCTCTCTTTTTTCCACCTCTGGACTCTGGTCTCTTCCCTCCGGGCCGCCTGATCCCCTGGCTGCAGGACACGATGCTGTGTCTCGGTTTGGTGCCAGCTCTGGCTGCCCTCTAATTGCTGAGGAGATGCAGCTTGACGGGTGTAAAAGCCTCCATGGAGAGAGGGAGGGGTGTTCCCTGCTCTGCAGAGCCTGGAGGGCTGTGGGGCCTGTGGGGACAGTTTCCCCTTGCCCTGCCCCACAGTTCCTCAGGTCTTGTGGCTGTGGGATCAAGGATCAGCCCCAGCCTCGAGGAGCCCTCACAGGCCCTGCTGTTCGTGTCTCTCATGCTTCTCTAAGCAGGTTTTCTAGGTTGGTTTGGTGTTTTTCCCTGCCCTTTGTGGTAGGAGAGAGCAAAGGTGTGTGACCTTTGTGCACAGAGCAGGGCCCTGGGGCCAGGACAGGATCTGGTGGGGAGTCCCTTCTCTGCTGCCAGCCCTGAGCTCAGGGGCTTTCTGCCAGCATTCCTGCCCCTGGAGTGAGGCAGCAGAGCCCATGGGCTGAAGAGCAGCTACCCTGTGCTTCCTGCTGGCCTAAGATGCTGCTGCCTGCTCCGTTCTGGGCGTGTGACTGAACCACAGCCTTGCTCTGTAGCCAGACACTTGTCCCTGCCTAGAATGGGACAATGGGAGGGCATGGCTGTGGAAGCCCCCCTGTGCCCACAGAGGTGGTGGCAGGTGTGGTGGCTGGGTCCTTCCTGCAGGTGCCTCTGCCTTGCTGTGCCATCACGAGATGGGCAGCGCCGCTCTGTGCCGTGTAAATGGGTTATGCAAGGCTTTCACAGCCCCGGCCTCGTGCCATCCTGGTGAAAAATCAATGCATGGCTTAATTTCCTTTATCAGGATTATGGGCCCTGTCTGCCCCTGCTCTAGGCTGCAGCACAAGGCACCACTTGTGCCTTTTGTTTGGCTGGGCAAGGACAGGGGCACAGCAGCCCCGGGAGCTGGGCAGGGGCTGGAGCAGCATCGTGCTGCTCTGGGCTGGGCTGCAGTTGCCCTGGTGAGCTGTGGCACAGCCCTGCCATGGCCCAGGGGCTGCCCCATCGAACCTTGGGCAGAGATGGCACCAACAGGCCCCCGGTGTGATGTCCCATTCTGTTCCAGGGAGAGAGAGGGGTGCTCCAGGCTCCACGGGGACCCTGCTCAGCCCCTGCTTCCCGGCGCCTCGGGGTGAGCCCTGAGCTGCTGCCTCACTTCTTGGCTCCGGCAGCTCCAGCCTCCCGCTCGGGTTAAGCTGAATCAGTGTCTCCATGGGCTGGGGGCAGCTGAGGGGCTGCAGTGCTCTGCTCCGGGAATGGTTTGGAGAAATGGGCTGCTCTTGGAGGCAGCCGTGCCAAGCCCGGGGCGCGACCTTGCAGAACGAGGCCGCCGTGGTCCGCAGCGCGACTTTTGGGGTGTCTCCTGCCCTGGGGCTCAGCGCAGGGCCCGCGGCTGTTGGTCCCCGCCCCGGGCACGGCGCTGGCTCCGCCGCGGCCGCGGGAAGCGCTCCGGGTGCCGTTCTGTCCCGTGGCACCAGGTGGTGCCACCGCCGCGGCCGCGCTGCCCACGCGGCTCCGTGACCCGGCGGCTCTCGCCCGGAGCCCCGGGCTCGGGCTGGGGCGGCTCCGGCCCCGTGTCCGGCTGCCCTGGGGGGCTCGGGGCTCCCCCGGGCTGCTCGCTCCGGCGATCCCCGAC
>VZTG01000026.1:49952-65207 GCA_013397845.1 Melanocharis versteri
AGGCTGTCTTCCAACTTGTGACCTCCGCGCCAGGCACGGGGACACGCGCGCCGGAGGGGCGGCGGCAGGGAGCCCCATCTCACCTCGTGTCCACCCTGCGCCGCCGGGTGAGGGCCACGGCCGCACCGCCGGCTGCCGCCCCCCGCCACGGCGCCAGCCCCGCTCCCCGGTCCCTCCCGCCACCCGCTGCAGAGCGGGGCAGCTGCCGGGGGTGGGCGTGGGGCTGCTCTGCCTTCCCCCTCACCGCGGGGCCACTGGGCTGAGCCCCCGGGTGTGTCGTCTCCGACCAAAGTCTGACCCTGTCGCCCGCTCCCCGCGGCGAAGCCCCGCTGCCCCCTGGCCTCCCCGGCTGCCCATAGAAGCCACAGCTGCATCCTCGCCATGACCAACTCCGTGTATGATATCTATGACCTGAACACATCCCTGTGTGTGACCCGCAGGACACCTCCCCGGGGCTGTCGGCGCAGCCCCGGCGCCGCGCGTGTCCCTGCGCCCCTCCCACAGACCCAAGGCGAGGGGTGACGGTCCAGGACTGGAGGTAAGTTGGGAGGGGTCTGAGGGATGGTCGCCCTGAGGCTTGTAAGCACCCACGAACACGCTGTCCCCCACTCCGGGGCTGGGGGTGAGCACGGCCCCATGTCCCCGTAGGCAGCGCTAGGACGGAGGCAGGCGCTGGAGCCCGAGCCCTGGGGCTGGGGAAGGCACCCACCGAGTGTACCAGGTGCCTGTGCGTGTGTCGTGTGTGCGTGCGTGTGTGGGTGTGGGTGTGTGTGTGCACGTGTGCCTCGCTGCCTCGCACTCTGGAGCCTTCCACATTGAATGTACCGCGAGCGCGGGGCCCGTGTCAGCCCCGGCACCCTGCGGCCGAGCAGCCGGAGGGACAGGGCCCCACTCCAAGCGTCCACCTTCCCATCCAGCCCATCCTGTGCAATAAACGTCAGCAGCTGACAGAGCTACGCACGACTCCGGCTCTGCTTCTTCGCCACCGTCCCTCCCCGCCGTGCCTCCCGCTCCTCGTGCCCGGCCCCAGGAGCCGGAACACTGGGCACAGTCCCAGCTCAGGCTGCAGCTTTGTCCTTTGAAGAGCTGCCTCCCTTGCCAGGAAAGCCACAAGGTGAAAAGCCTCTGCCAGCAGCTTTCCCCTCTCTCCAGCAGCAGGCAGGAAGAAGCTGGGTGCAGGCTGACTGTGAGCCTGTGGTTATAGGGCACAGCTGAGAACTGGGCTAAACACAGCTCCAGTTGCAAGGTGCCAACCATCTCCAGCACCAGCCCCGTGGAGAGGAGGGTTGGGAAGCCACAGTCCAGTGAGAATGGGAGCCTCCTAGCTGGAAAAACTGCAGTTGGCCCCTGTGAGAGTCCAGTTCCCACTGTGGCTGCACTGGCACAAGTCCATGTTTCTGCTACAAAAGCATTTTCAGAATGTGACACCCCTGTGCACAAACCAAAGCCCAACCAGTCAGCAAAGCAGGGCCAGGCTGGGAAGCAGCAATCCCACCTCCCTGTGCTCCTGGCAAGGTGAGGCAAGAGCCCAGGCACCACACAGGCTTCAGGCAAAGACTTCAAGGAGGACACAGGTCCCATCTCGTATTTCAAAAAACATTTTATTTACAGTATTATACATGTTGACCCACAAGTTAGTGGTTTTCCCTGCCTGAGCTCCAGTGAGCAGCATCAAAACCTATCCCTGGAAATGAGAGTCAAGAATTGCAGAGGCTGCGCTATGGAGAGCGGGGCCAGTGCCCAAAGCTGGAGCAGGGCACAGAGCAGCACCTGCCCTGTGGCCCAGAGCAGGGCCGGGGCTCCTGCTGTGTCCAGGTCAGTTGCCTGCTCCTCCAAGTCTGAGCCCTGCTGGCAGAGAGGGAGGGAGAGGGACAGCACCCCAGGACAGGCAACAGCCAGGCAAAGGATAGTGCTCACAGAACTGGGATGAGGGCTGAGGGGAGCCACCCTGTCTACTGTCACCTCTTTGTCCCCAGCCAGAGCTGCAGCCCTCCGCAGGGCTTGGTGCTCTCTCCCTGTGCTGGGACAGGCAGTGACAGCAAACAGTGCAGACCCCCTGTCACCCACCAGCTGCTCCAGCAGAGTCTCAGTTTGCCCCAGCACCTCAGAGTGGGGCAGGGCTCTCGCTGGGCTGGAAGCTGAAACTCCTTCCCCATGAGATGTGGGACAGAAGAGCATCGCGGGCCAGTGCCCACCATGGCTGGAAGTCCAGAGGTATCCCTGGTATCCCTGTGGGCTGCCAGGGCTCAGCTGAAGAAATAGGTGGAATCCATCACTTGCTTCAGGTTGAATTCACCTGAGGAGAGCGAAGGGGAGGTCAGAGGAGAGCAAGGTGGGGATGGACAAGGGAGAGGGAAGTGGCCTCAGGGTACGAAGGATCCCTGCCCCTGGACTGTGGTGCCCATGGAGCACTGGGCAACTCCACACAGAGGTCAGGCAGAGCCAGATGGCCTGGCAGACACAGGGCTGAGGGATTAGAAGGAGTTAAACTAATTGCCTTAATCCCATTGCATGTATATCATCTAGATCCTGGCAATTACCATGCTGAGTCCCTCACTCCCATCTCCGAGCAAATGCTCATGGTTGGAAACAGATGGGAGCGGAACAAGAGCAGGATGGGAAGAGCTGGGTCAGCCTGGGGGAAATCCCAGAGGCTCAGCGAGGATGGCAGGGACCACTCACAGGGATGCTACAGGGGAATGTGAACATGCTGGACTGCTCTGCTCCTGGCTCTGCAGCCCAGCACAGGAGGGGGAACCTGATCCTAGGAGACAGCTCTGGCTTTCTGTCTTCTGGTGGTTTTTGGGGCCAATCCATCTCACTCCCCTTGTCTCCAAAACACTCCTGAGCTCTGCATGTTCCTGTCCCATGCTCCTACCTGTCCTGGGGACATTCGACAGCTGCTCCATCAGTCTCTTCTGCCAGTGGGCTATGGGCTCTGTGCTGGAGCTGGATGAACCAGGAGGAAGCAAATAAACATGGGTTATCTGGAACAAGGCACACCCTCCTCTGCTCCCCAGTGCAGCCCCTGACAACAGGATTCAGATCTTCCAAAACAGACCATGCACCCCAGAGTGAGAGCAGGGGCCCAGCCCCAGCAGCCCAGGGCAGGCCCAAAGGCTGCCAAACCCTCCCTCGGTTCTGCAGCAAGAGGGTGCAGAGCCCTTGGTTTTCACACAGCTGTTGAAGGTGATTTGGGTGTCAGGCAAGAAGGAAGGACAGCTTCCCCTCATAGCAACCCCAAGGCAGGTGACCTGTGAGCACCTGGACACGACCTCTGGGAGGTGGGGGAGGAAAAACCAACAGGTCAGGAGTACCTGCAATACTTCTCCAGCATGAACTCAGACAGATCCTGCAGAATCTTCTCGCTGTGCAGAGCCACGAACTGCTGCCGACAGACCTGACCCAGGGAGACAACAGCGAGGAGCAGCTTAGCAGGTGCTTTCCCTCCTTCTCCCAGTGACAGGTCAGAGGTGAGGGGCAGGGGAAGCAGCAGGAGTGGGAAGGGAGTGCTGCCAGACAAGGGTGAAGGGAATCAGCCTGGGGAGGTGTGAAGCACACAGCCCTTGGGGAAGGACCCAGGGCAGGGCAGGGGCACCAGCTCTGCCAGGGCTGTGTTTAGTGCCCGTTTCCACAGATTCTCCCCCACATGCTCCCTGCAGAGTGGGAGGAGATGGGGCACCAGGAAAACAGCTGCAACTGCCAGCAAACATCCCAGGTTCACCTCACCCGGGTGAATCAACCAGCCTATGGTGCAAAGCCCAGGGGAGGCGAGGCCTGGCATGGGCCCAGAGCACAGATCAGCAAGACCTTGCTCACAAGGGAGCCAGGAGGACACTTTTACCTGGTTCATGACATCCACAGTGAGCGCATGAGTCCAGTAGCAATCGTGGACTGAGACGAAGGTCAGGCCCTTCCTGGGAGGAGGCAAAGGTGCCATGAAGCAGTGCTGAGACCCCTCTGTGCGATGGACCCACCCCACGAAGAACCTCTGGCTGAGACAGGAGCAGGGACCACACAAGGAGGGGGACTCCCTGCAGGGCAGCTCTTCAGAGGGAGGTGGCCAATCCCAGGATCTCCCTGTCCCTGCCCTGCTGCCTCCTCTTCCTTCTCTGCCAGGAGCCCCAAACGCCCACCCACCAGGGACTCCTTAGTCCCATGTGGTGCCTTGCCCCAGCAACATTCTCCTAGAAGAGTCCCAAGCCAGGGAAGAGCCAGGTGAGAGTCCAGCTGCCCACTCCCTACCTGAGGCAGTGCAGTGCTGTGAGCATCATGTGTGTGGAGTCCAGAGAGTGGATGAAGTTGGGGGGAAAGGCGTTCTTCTGCTTCACAGTGTCAGGTTTCCTGCAGGACAAAGCGGGACACAGAGGAGCTGGGGCATTTCAGGGCCAAAGATGACAGCACTGGCACAGAGGCAGTGCCACCCCAGCCTGGGGGTCAGCGGGCTGCCCTGGAGGGCCCCAAGGCCTTGCTGCTCCGTCCAGCTTTCTGCAGCTCAGGGGGAATAACAAGAGCTCTCCTTGACAGCTTCCCTGATAGTAAGGCCATGTCCCCAGAGCACAGGCTGGGGTCAGCAGGGGTGTAGTGCAGGCCATGGTTTGGTACTTACTGGCTGCTGCTGGAGCTTTTCACACTCAAGCGCTGCATGCCACAATTCAGCTGTGGGGAGGGAGAGAGGGGACAAGCTGTCACCCTGCACTGCCCGGCAGCACGGGGGGCTGGGCACTGCCCCACTCTTCTGGAGAGGGGCCTGTGCCTTCCCAGGGTGTCCCAGCACCATGGCAGCTGCCACTGCCCAGTGGCACCTTGCCCAGCTCTCGTCCTGAGGGTGCTGGCAGGCATCTGAACCCCTTCGCCCTCGCAGGGTGAATTGGCCCGAGAAGGGCTGCTGGAGCCGGGCTGGGGGGCCGTGAGTCAGCACAGCAGCACGTGGGAGGCGACAGCAGCGAGGCTGAGTCACACGAGCCCTGAGGAGGCTCTCAGAGCGGGGAACGGCCCGTGCCCCAGCTGCCTGAGTGGGATGGAGCCACAGAGCTTCCTCACCAGCCCACCCACACACTCCAGGCTCTGCAGGGAGCCATGAGGCTGGAGGATGTGCCTGCACACAGGGATCCTACCTGCTCTGCAGGCTCACCCACCACTGATGCTAACCTGCCGGGCTCTAGCCCAGCTGTCTTTTCCCTGCTGCCACCATGGCACAGGGAGGGTGTGCCATGAGACCTCACGCTGGACACTCACCACAGTGGACCTGGAGCGATAGTAGGGCTGTATGATGGGGAGCCCCAGCGGTGTGACCCACTCCACCGTCCGGCCCGACTGGGCGATGAGCTTGGCGCTCTCTGTCAGCCAGTTCTACAGAAGAGGGGAGGAAGCAGCTGGAGTTAGTGTGGAGCTGGGAGACCTCATCCCCTCCCAGCACAGGCCACGCTCTCTCCTGCCACAGACTGTGACAGTCCAGTGCTTACTGGGGAGTTTGGCATAATGCCACTCCTCTGGGCTGGGGCAGGGGGATCCTCTCTGGGCCAGGAGCCAGGAGAACCATCTCTCCCCATGGAGCATCCCCTCATCTGTGTATGAGTGGATCAGGGAAGAAAAACAAGTGGAGGTAAGGGGCAACAGGCTCCTCACCTGGATATCTCGAGTCGCTGAGAACATCTCCTTGATGCTGTTGAACACCTGCTTCACCAGATAATGAGATGCTTCCCACAAGTGCTCCTGGCACAGACCAGAGGCAGAGCCATGGGTCAGGCAAAGGGACAGCCAAAGACACAGAGGAAAGTGACAGGATCCAGGGAGGGGGGACACACAGGAATGCTACCTCGGGGAACTCATCGATCTCCTTGAGGCGTTTCTCTATCTGCAGGCGGCCGCCGTAGCGAGTGACCCCGTACACCACCGTCATCACCGTCTGCTTCACCACCTTGCGGCTGATGAAGCCTTGCAGCACCTGGGCAATCTTCACCCCCCGCTCAGCATCCTTCCTCCGAAACTCCTCCACCTGAGAGGAGTGCCCCCGAGTCAGCCTCAGCATGAGCCCCCTCCACGGCTGTGGGACCCTCCTGTGGGACCCTCCCAGCCGTGCACTGCCTGGCCTGAGCTCCCATCAGAATCCCTGCAGCCCATTTTCACCACCCTGGATAACAGAAGGCATCTGCTGAAGGGATCCAGCACGGATAACTATGCCTGCAGAGCTTTCCCTGCTGCCTTGGCACTGTCCCTTGGCAACAGGGTGGTGCCAGCTGGGACAAGGACACAGTTCGACTGTGGCTCAGAATGTGGGTTCTCCTGCCTCTGCCCCCCAGTGATAACTGAGCAAGCCCTGCAGCCCCACAAACTCTTCCTGCTCTCTGGTGTGGTGCTGCCTGGAGAAAACCTGCAGAGACCCAGATGGGAGATGCAGGGTCCAATGCCAGCTGAATGAGCCTCTCAGCACTCTCCCATTGGCAAATCACGTCTTGCCAAAGAAACCAAAGATTCTGTAGCAGGACCAAGGCTGAACCTCTCCCCGCTCCCTCCAACTCAGCTCAAGGAAGAAAAATCTCATAACCCATGCGCCAGCCAGCTGTGACCAAGGGATGAGGAACACACTCTGCTCTCTTCCACCTCTCCACCTAGTTCTCTCAGGCTTCATTCAGGACAAGTGAGGACAGCAGAAATCCCAGGGGATTTCTCACAGCCACCTCTGTGAGGACAGATCTCCAGTCAGACCCCACTCGGGGACAGAGAGTCCCTGTCTCTGACCAGCTCATGCCTCCGCAGCCCTCCATACACTCATCTTATCCCCACCTTTCTCCTTGAGAGCAGGAGTCACCCTGTGCACACCAAGAGGAGGAGACAGGTCCAAAAGGACCTCATGTGTCCCCACTGTGCCTCACCTGCTGGGCCACTGCACTGTAGACATCCTGAGGGAGCCCACAGGGCACCAGGTTGACGGAGGCAGCGCCGCTGAGGTCCCGGCCAAGCGCTGCATAGTGCTGCAGCCCATTGCAGGAGCCATCCTGCAGGAAGAGCACGGGGGAAACAAGGAGTTAGTGTGAGGACAGAGCCCTGCTCATCTGCCCCCTCCCCATGCACAGGCACTCTGGGCTCAGGTGACCATTATTTCCCCCCACCTCCTCAGAGCAGTGATCATCTCCCAGCAGTGACCATTTTCCTTCTGGCCAGGTTTTCTGCCTGGGTCCATCCCTAACTACTGCGACCTGTGAGGTTTAAAATCCCAAACCTCACATCATCACCTCCGTGAGTTTCCAAAGACATCAGAGCTCTGAGGAAACACTGAAAACCAGAAAACTGGGAAAACACCGAATATGCCTGGGGTGCTAAAAGCAGCCCCACGAGCCAGCAGTCAAAACAACCTCAGCGGTAGGATCAGACGCAGGAAAAGGCAAGGCAAGACAAAGATCCCTCAGGAAGCCCCAGCTGGCTCTGCAGCTCCAGCCAGCTGCACTGCAAGCAGATGAAAACATCCCTCTGACAGAAACCAGCTCCCACCCAGATCTCCCAAAGCTGCATCAAAGGCACAGTGAGCGTCTGCCACAGCAGCTGCCCTTGCAGCCCTGCTGGAACCAAGAGCAGCTTGGGTGAGACAGGCAGGACCTGAATGATGGTGCATGAAGACCCTGGTGCTCCCCAGACCGCACTGGCAGCAATGTTTCTCACAGATGTGCTGCCATTCCTGGCCCCCTGCGCTCAGGCTCTCCCTGGTCACAGGGAGCCACAGATACCCCAGGACTGTCAGGTCCCTCAGACAGGGCCCCCTTTCTCCTGCACCCTCTCCCCACTCCCTGCAGTGCGGAAAGGCAGCACCAGGACCTGACGGCTCCGTTAATTGAGCGCTGATGACTCAGGCAGAACGAGACTCGAGACTCGGGTACCCTCCAGAAGAAGTCCTTGCTGATATTTCATTAGCTGCACCCTCCACACACCCCCAGCTGCCCTCTTGATCTTTTGTTGTCATCGAAATATCAGTCCTGACTGTCTCATGCATATTCCAGACCATTGCTACTGGCAGAACAATCGCTGCCCTCCCCGCTCAGTCATGGCCACTCAATCTCCTCATAAGAGAAAGAAGCAGCCACCCCTCACCCATGGCCACTATCAGCCACGTCCCTGTGCAGCCAGGGAGGACAGGTGCCTTCAGGGAGATAAGAAGCACCTGAGCAGGGACAGGGCATGTGGTGACAGGCCACTGAACCTGGGGGACAACCACCTCTGTCCCCAGGCCCTTCCTCAGAGTTCCAGACCTCTCATATTGGCTCCTGCAGAGCTGCTTGGCTTCAGCCTTGGAGCAGGAGTGGAGCAAAGGCCCCCAAAGCACAGCTCCAAGCACTCCAGACAGCCAGGTGCTGCCCTGCTGGGAGAACTTCCAGTCCTGATCCTGTGGCTGCAGAAGGTGAGACTGGCCTGGCTCTCACCCTGAGGCAGCTGCCAGTGATCTCCCAGCTGGGCTCTGCCCGAGCCAAGGGAAGTGAGGCAGCCCTCGGCTGTACCAGCTCATGGATGGCTGCAGGCAGCAGCAAATCACCCGAGTTCTCATGCCAAGATGCCTAACACTGCATTCCCATTCCTAAGAAAACCCAGCCATGTGGAGCAGTGATGGCAGCACTGGAGACCTGGATGCTCCTTTCCTGCCCCGCTGAGCCTCACACAGGTCGGGGGAATCTGCCTGGCTCCTACCTGGTGAACTGGGAAGTGAGAGATGTAGGCTGCTGGATCTGGGGACCTCGAGGCTTTGGCGATTTCCATACAGCATGCCAAGGCTTGCCAGGGCTCATCGGTGTCCATCCACCACTTCCTGCCCTGGGAATGAGAAAGCACAGGCTGGTAGGAGCAGGCAGTGCTCCTGTGCCCCTCAAATCACAGGCAGGAGCCCCTGAGCACCTGAGATACACTGGGCACAGCACCTCCTCCCACCATGCCTCCACTTCCCTTTCACCATGTTTTCAGACAGGAATGGGTTTTTTTAGGAATTTCTGCATTGCTTTGTTCCCTTTTTACCTCTCAAAAGCATATCTTTCAAAACGTTTTTGCTTCAAGATCCATTCTGATTTCCATTTTATTTCACTTCCTAGAAGCTCCCACGTACCGTGAGCGGATGGTCAGCCGAGTCCAGGATGTCCTCCATGATTTCATTGGCATACTCCAGCCGCTCCTGCAAGGCGTTCTTCTTCTTCAGCCCCGTCAGGTTGATGAGGTGGATCTTCAGCCAGTCAAGTCCCCTGGGCCCCAGCGGCCTCCCCTCTGCGAACAGCAGGATGGCCCGGGTGACATCGTTCCCCAGGTGGTTGAAATAGGGCGGGCACGGGTAAGTCCTGCCACGGAAGTCCATGTTGTGAGGGAACCAGAACACCTTGTCCCTGACGTAGTTGGCGATGGAGAGCTTGTAGAGCGCGTCCATGCGCAGGCTGTGCATCTCTGCAGTCTTCTTCTTGCACAGGAACAGCTCGTGCTTGAGGGACTTGCTCCAGGTGGAGGAATGGCCGGGAGCACTGGGAGGCTTGGGAGCCTCAGAGAGGGGCGGTGGGATGTCCAGCTTCTCATCCCCTTTGTCGTTGAAGATGGAGATGATAATATCCAGCACCGGCTGGTTGATCTTCCAGGCGCAGTTGCCCAGCTGGTTCAGGGCATCCAGCACGGGGTGGAGGTTCACGAGGGGACACTGCTCCAGGACCAGCTGGTGGTGGGTGGTCTCATCCATGAAGCGCATCAGCTTGGTGTCGTTGAGGACAAAGGCGCCGAAACTGGGGGAGGTCCAGGGCACTGGGGGGCACAGCATGGGCATGGCAGAGGAGTTGAAGGTCAGCGTGGTCTCTGCAGCGTTCGACACAATCTGGGAGAAGATGGGATGGGGCTTTATCAGCCCGACCTGGAGAGGAGAATCAGCAGCAGAGGATTAGGGCTGGAGTGTGGAAGAGCTGTGGTCAGTCAGCCATTCCATAAGGATCCTGCCAAGTAATCACAGAATCGAGAGCTCCTCAAAGCATCCCTGAGCAGGAATGGCAGCAAGGACAGAGAAGGGCCTTGCAAGGGTCTGATTTTGAGGAAGGGGTATCCTGCACAGCCCCAGAGCTCCCAGGATGAGGCTCACCTGCCAGTTACTGTAGAAGGAGTAGACATGGTAGAGCACAGGGATAGGCTTGGACTCCAGGCGACAATTGAGGGCGTTCCTGGGCACCTTGACAGCCTTTACCAGGAGCTCCAGCATGTGCATGCCCAGGCGCATGAGGAGCACACACGGCCAGCTGCAGTTCTTCAAGTTCAGGGAGGGCCCAAAGCCAGCTTCTGCCACTATCCTCTCCCAGTATTCCCGTGGCAAGTACTGTTTAGGCTGGGAGGCAGAAGGAGAAAATGGGGTCAGCTGGAGGGGCTTTGCTAGATGGGATGTATCTACCTTGGATGTGGCTCTCAGAAGGACTCTCCTATCTTTGTGTCCCCACGAGATCCTCCCTGATAGGGGTGTTTGGGGAAGGAGGGCTGAGGAGGCTGGGTTGAGCCCAACAGCGAGAATGGGAACAGTGGCACTGCAAAGTCCTTCCTCTTGCCACATCCCAGCGCTGACACCCTGCCCCTACAGCATCCTGCCCCTCCTGCCCAGATTGCAGACCTGCCCGCCCCCATGTGCACTCAGCTCTGGGAACAACCTGCTCACCTGGTCCTTGAGGTGCCCAGGGCAGTGGCCTTGGCCCCTTTCTCCCCTCTGTCCCCTCCTCCCTGCAAAGCCCAGAGCTTTCCTGCATGGGACACCTGGCTCCAAGGGTTCCCACCTGGCTGTCCTTTGCCAGCAGCTGGATGTAGTTCTCATAGATCTCCTGCACCTTCTCCAGCTGGCAGCTGCGCAGCTTCCTCTGGATGATGTACCTGTCGTAGACCTTGGAGCCCAGCTCCCTGGCCAGGACTGCCAGGGACTCACCTTGTGGAGACAGATCATTGAGGATCTGGGAAAGGGGAAGGCAAAGAGGGTCTTAGGAAGGAGGAACAGAGAGACAGCAGAGAGAGAGCGGGAGTTAAAGCTGCTGTGCAGGGAGCACAGGAAGATGCTGATTTCCATGATGCTGAACAGATGGTGAGGAAAGAAACACAACCAGAACAGAGCATGGATTTCTCTGGCTGCTCTGCAGAGCGAGCAGACAGCCTGCACCTAATAACCTGGTAAAACTCTCAGGAAATTCTAATTCTGCTGGCTCAAGTGGGACATTAGTGCTCTGTGACAGCCCCATGGTTGATAGTCCAGCCCCACTCCTGTGAGGGCAGGGCAGGCTCCTACCTGCAGCATGATGTCCACGTACTCCTCATCCGGCAGCAGGCACAGGTAGGGGTAGAGAAAGCTGTACTTCGACAGCCTCTTGGGCCTGGCCATGCTGCGCTTGGAATTCTGCAGGGCCTGGAGGATGGCGTCGTGCCACTGCGAGCGGAGAGTGGCCAGCAGCTCACGCTGCACGGAGAAGGAAGGAAGAGAGCTGGTCAGCATGAGCTGTCCCCTCTTTAGCTCCACCCACAGGACCCCCAAATCTCACCCACAGGTCCCGAGGGCTGCAATGGCCCCCCTGCCCCCAGACCCCTGAGCTTTACCGCTTTGATGGCCTGCGGGGTCAGGGGCTTGGCTGCCTCCACTGACTCGATGGTTATGGTGTTCTTCAGCTCCATCTCCAGCTGCTGCCGGAAGCGCTCCTGCAAGTCCTTCATGGAGAAGTCCAGCTTGGGATACGATACCATGGTCTCCTGCAATGGGAGAGAGGCAGACAGTGCCAAAAGAGGGAGGAAGAGAAGCCGTGCTCATTCTCCCAGCTTCCCTGCAACAGACTTGTGGTACAAGTCTAGGCTGAAAGCATCTGGCTGGGACCCCTGGGTTCAGAGGTCGCAGGCAAACGCCAGAGGCTGCTCTGCTCCTGTGTTACGGCCAAGCACCTTCCCAGGCACCCCCTCCAGTGCACAGAGGCCTCCTCCAGCCCCCTGCAAGCCCTCTGCTTTGCTGATCCTCTATAAGGCTGTTAGCAACGCCATTCATTTGGTGATTTGTGTGGGCTGTTGAGCAGAGATCAGGCTAAAAGGTTCTTCCCTTTCAGCCCTGCCCTGGGCTGTACCTAAGAACACCTGTGAACACCACCTGGCCAGCTTCAACACCTCCCTGAGTGCTGTGGCTTACTCTGGAATAGAAGTCTTGGAGTAGAGAAGACTTGCAGATCTGGGGGCTGGGTGGAAGAGGCAGCTGGTAGTCGGGCTGGACAGCCCTGATGGCCCACAGCACCATCTCCTTCTCATCTTCCTCAAACAGGCACTTTTGGAAGAGCTCATCCACATGGAAGCCACTGCTGTTCAGCTGCTGCAGGTATCTGAGGAGGGGCAGACAGGACAGACTCGATCTTCCCCAAGGGCCTGAGCAGGCTGTACAAGAAGCTGCTGGAGCAGGAGCTGCCTCAGCACAGCCCGTCCCACAAGGTCACCCGGCTCAGGTTACAGGGATCAGGTGTCCATCCCTCAGCCCGCACCGCTGCGGAGCTGCCTGGGCAGGGAGGCCGAGCTCCGGCCACTGCGGGACCGAGCTGCCCACAGGCAGCCCCACAGCCTGTGCTGCACTGACACAGCTCCCACGCTGCCCAGCACAGCCACTGCCAGCCCCCTCGGAGTCAGCTGACTGAAGACATTGCCTCGAAGGCATCCAGAACTTGTCAGCAGCCAAAGGACAGAGAAGCCAGTGATACATCCCTAAGGGTCAGCACTAGCGCATCAGAAGCTTTCTCCATCCTCTGGAGAGGAGCTGGCTGTGCCTCCAGCCCCAGGCACTGCCCCTAGGCCCAGCCTGTGGCACCTTACAGGGCTCCTTCAGCTCCCTGCTTTGGCACTGACACTTTCCTGTCCATTATGCTCCACGAAATCTACCTGAATCTCCTGGAGAGCCCTGCAGGAACCAGCTATGTGACTGAGCCTGCCAAAAAGAGCAAACTCCACAGCAGTGCCATAAAAACAAACGGAGGAGCCTCGCCGCTCCCACCAGGCAGCAATGGAGGGGCCAGAAGGAGTGAGATGCCTGGGATGGGTGAGTACCAAGGAGTCCCTAACCAGAGAGGGGCTCTCCCAGGCCAGCTCTGGGAGGAGCAGTGCCTGTTCTCACCTTCATCATCTCCTCCCCCTGCACAACCTCAGACCAACTCCCCAGCAGCTGGGGGTGGCAGGGAGGCTGCTCTGGGAGCTCTGCCCACCCCGAAATCTGGCCATGAGAAGTGGGTCAGAGCATCCAGGTGGGCACGCAGAAGGGGCAGCTCTTCCTGATGCCGACCCACTGCATCTCCCAGTTCTCCAAACACAGGATGTGGAGCTGCTGCCCCCAAGGCTCAGCAGCACCCGAGGCTGGTGTTACCTCAAGATGGTTTCGGGAGGAGATTGGTTCCGACCCATGCACTTCAGGGCCACTGCGTAGGAGTCCAAGTTGGGCCGGAGGCCGGTGGACTCCAGAATGGAGAACAATCGGTCGATGTGATTCAAGCAGCCCTGCAGGCGAGAAGGGAAGGAGGCTGTGGACACTGACACCAGCGGCCCCAAAACCACAGCTCCACACCCCCCTGCTCCTGTTCAGACTTAGTCACATCTACCCTGCCCTTTCCCCATTCCCTTCTTCCCCTCAAAGCCACCTCACATGGATCTGTGGCAGAAGCACTGCTTGAACACTTGCTGAAGGCAGGTGTGACAAACACAGGTAAACCCAACTGGAGGCTCTTCCTCATGAGCCAGCCCCTCTGCCACCCGGAGCACCCACGGCTCGGTACCTTCTTGGCCCAGATGCGCATCACGATGTTGTAGGCACCAATGTCCAGCACCTTCCTCTTCACCGGAGAGCTCTGGCACAGCAGGAGGTACCGCTCGGCCTCCTCCGGCTGCTGCAGGAACAGGAAGCACTCCAGGTTGGACTGGATGGTTTGCTGCAGGACCTGCTGGTTACTCTCGTCCTTTGGCACCTTCTTAGGCCTCTTCAGCTGCGCAGCTTCCTTCGCTTCCACCACCCCGGGCTTGCTGTGGGGGCTGCCGGAGCTCTGGCTCCAGGTAGTGGCTGCCTTCGTCTTTGGGGTCTTTGGGCTCTTCATGGTTTTTGCTTTCGGTTTGGGTTTGGCTTTGGCCTCTGCCTTGACCTCTAGCTTGGCCTGGCTCTCCAGAGCCAGCTGGGAGGCTGCACTGGGCAATTCCTGCTTTGTCTTCAGCTGCTGGATGTGCATCTCCTTCTGAAACTTTTTGGCCCAGGTGCTGGACCGGGCCAGGCCATCACCCCGTGCCCTGGGAACAGGCTGCTTCTCCTTGGGGCCAGAGGCCACAGCCTCCTGGTACTTGTCATTGTCCAGTGTGGCCAGCTCCACTTTGTTGACTGTCACCTCCGGGACATTACTGCCTTGGAGCTGCTTCGCTCGAGCTTTGAGCACTAGTGAAAAGAAAAAAAGCACTAGAAAACAGAGAGAGGTGAAGGGAGACAAGGCACAGCAGAAGGCTCTGTCCTGTCCTCACTCTGGAAGTACCAGGATCATGTTCAGAAAAAAGGGTTCACACAAAAACTTCATCCCTCCTCGGCCAGCCCCGCTCCCAGACAGAGATGCCAACCGTTTTCTCTCTGAGATCTACCTGCAAGCTGGGGCCCACCCCAGCACCCCAGGTACACAGCAGTGTCACTGCCAGGGAAAATGCAACCACTCAGGCTGGTCTGACTGCTGTCTGCTCACTGCAGCTCTCCCAGCACTCACCTTCCAGCAGCTCCGTCCTCTCACAGGTGACATTTCTGTTTGCCTTCTCCTTGGTGCTGGCAGAGGAGTAGCTCCTGAAGATCCTCCATGGAATCCCTGCTGTGGAAGAACGCAAAGATGTGGGGGTCAGAGGAAGCTTCACTCCCTCAAGCACCCCCTGCCCCCACTCTGCCCCACGGCCCCAGCTGGACACAGCATGGACAGAGCGATCGAGGGACACTTCTCAACTTAGCTGCTCCAGCAGCAGCACAGGAGGGCAGGAGGGACAGAGACACCCCGCACCCCCTGGATCCAGAGGCTCAGAAGGAACATGACCTCAAGGACACCACAAACCCCAGCGCTGTGAACGGGGCGGCAGCACCCCAAGACCCCCAGAGCAGGCGGGCGCTATCCCAGAGCTGGGACGGGACCCAGAGCCCCTGTGTCAGTCCTTTGGAGAGTAACAACATCCCAGCACTTCCACAACCCCGACTCTATCCCTGGGGCGCCCACTATGCCAAAAGATCCTTCCAGCTTCCAGCTGTGTCCCAGAGAA
>VZTG01000026.1:65964-79334 GCA_013397845.1 Melanocharis versteri
CGGCAGAGGCGGGCGCTGCCGGGGCTGGACCGGGGCGGAGGCTGGACGGAGGCGCCTCGGGTCGGCGACGGGACCCCTCCATGCCGGGCCCGGGGAGCGCCCGCAGCTCTTCCCGCTGGGGAAATCTCAGCCAAAGTGTCTCCTCCTCCGGGGCCGCGGGAGCGGCGGGTCCCCGCTGTCCCCTCCGTCCCTCCGGCCGCGGCACGTCGCTCCTCGAGCACAACCGGCTCCGGCTGCCCTCGCCCCCGTCGCCGCACTGTGGGAGCCGTGAGAGGGGCGCGGACACCGGCGGGCACTGCCCGGGGACACGGCGTTGCTTTCCCAGAGGCTGGGGTGTCCTAGGGGGTCTCTCCGGGGTCCTTTGTCCCATCTCGTCCTGCCAGTGCACGATGCCCCCTTGCCCTGCCTTCCCCGTGGACTGGGGGATCTGATCATTCTCCCGCAAACACATTGGAGGGGATAAAGGCTGAAGAGGAGGGGGGATGTAGGAAGTTTTGCGGTGATGCTGGTCCCAGAATGGGGCATCTGTCAGATGTGGAACAGTGGAACATCCCCGTCGGAGGGGACCATGGAGCAGCCGCTGCCTGCAGAGCAGGTTGGGACTGACACAGAGACAGCTGGGTGGGCAGAGGGACAGAGTCCCCAAGGACGTGGCAGTCATTGTTTGACTTCAGCAAGAGTCAGGGCTGCGAGTGCCCGGCTATCAGCCGCCCATCGGGGTGCAGGGTCCCAGCCCCTGGGACAGGGATGGGGGCACCAGGCTGGCAGGACAGCAGCTGGACGAGGAGCGGGAAAGGGGGATGTCTGAGCATCGCCCAGGTGCCCTGATAGGGTGTTGGGGTTTAGGCAGCACCCCCAGCCCATGTCCTGGTCCAGCAGGGGCTGCCCTGTCTCCTGGTCAGCACAGGACGCCTCCCAGCAGCCACAGGACATGGGAGCCAAGCCCAGCCCAGGGAACCCTCCTGTGGTGTCGGAGGCTGTCGGGAGTCCCGACCAGGCACCTTGCCAGCACAAAGCACCCCAACACGTTCCTTCGATGGTGTGGCCATGGGGCCTGGCAGGCGGAGCAGCTCCGGGCTGTACATGGGGCTCACTCTGCTTATCTGTGTGCGCCTGGGCTGGGCGCGGGCTCTGCTCCACAGCGCTCGCAGAAGCTGCTGGACCAGCCCCACTGGCAGCTCTAGGGTGGCGGGAGATCTTCCAGGGACTCCCCCACCTCAAGCCCTGCATCTGCCCCAGCCTCCTCGAGACCCTCTGGGGCTGAGTGTGAGACTGGGAGCACTGGGAGCTGGCTCTGGCCAGGTACCGGCCGGGCACCTGCAAACAAAGGGCGGCAGAGCCGGCCGGAGCGCTGGGAACAGAAGGGGGTTATTTTTAGAAAAGCGCAAGTCCTTATAAATAGCAGCAGCTCCAGACAGTGATCAAGTGGGACGGATTCACAGGCATTCGCTCAGTCCTTCCCCTCCGCTGCTGCTCGTCAGTGGCTTCCCTGGGCCGGGCACTGTGGGTCCCGGTTGCTACCGGGACCGGCGGCAGCACCGAGGCAGCTGGGCTGAAAATCGCCGAGGAGTCGAACGCTCGGGAGCTCTCACGCTGCCCCAGTGCTGGATCCACCCTGTCCGCTCCCAGCCTCCCGCAGGCAGGTGATGCCCGGGGAATGCCAGCAACGTCTGGGGATTGATGAAAGACCCTGCCCGGGGGCTGCAGCCCCCACGCTGTGTGTGCCACCACCAGCCAGAGCCTCTGCGTGTCCTCCCACTCTGTCCAGCCGGGGCGGTGGTGCCCATAGGCAGATCCTGCTGCGGCTCCAGCCCTTGCTGCTGCCCTGCCCACATTGCTCTCACTGGACATTCCTTCTCCCCTTCCCACTGCGCCGTGTGCCTGGCGGGCGGCAGGGCGGGCAGCGGCACTCCGGGCTGGCCGGCGTGAGGCAGTGCAGGAATCCAGAGGCTCTGATGATGCTCTGGGTGTTTCCCGTGCCAGAGCCGCTGGTCTGACCACATGCCTTTCCCATTAGCGGCCGAGCCGGAGCTCGGCGGTCGGGGCACACACACGCCAGCCCAGCTGTGGCTTCACAGCCCGGCTGCAGCCGCCTCCCGGGCTCATCCTCGCGTCCTGCAGTGCTCCTCCATCCGCCAGACCGCAGCGCTGGGCACGGGGCCGCTTGTCCTCGCTTGTGCCACCAGGCAATCGGGCATCCACGGACGGCACTGTCCTGTCTCATTCCTGCCCCCGCAGCCCTCTGTCCGCGTGCCTTCTTCCACCATAACGCGATGTGGGCTGTCGCTGCCACCCCCACGCACCCTTTGCCCCTCCAAGAGCCACGCCAGCCTCAGTGCCCTGCGTGTGCCGGGGCCGGGCGCTGCGGGAGGCGGGTCAGGTCCCCGGGGCACTGCGGGCGCGTTGGGGATGGATGCACGGGCAGAGCTGCCAATGAGAGGAGGACACACATGAGGTTGTGCTTGGCATCCCTCCCGCACAGCCTGGCTCCTGGGAAGTGGCTGGACCCTGGGGAGGAGAGGAGTAAAGATCAAACCCTCCTTGGATCAGGGGTTCCCCCTCCCACTCCCAGCTTGGGCTGCAGCCCTTGTTCCTCTGGCTGCTCTGGCTCTGGGTGAGAATCAGCAACTCCGTCCCTCTGGAGAGACACTGTGGCCACCGACCCAGCATTGGGGCAGGGCCCCTCGGGGAGGTCGCCCGTCCCTCCTTGGCTCACGCCATGCTTCCCTGTCCTGCAGGCATCGTCGAGATCCGGTCGGTGCGTGTCGGCGTCGTGGCCATCCGGGCGGTGCACACCGGCTTCTACCTGGCCATGAACAAGCGGGGGAGGCTCTACGGGTCGGTAGGTCGGACGCTGCCTCCTGGGAGGGCCCACACCAGGGTCAGAGGCTCAGGGCAGAGCTGGAACAGGGTCCTGGTTTCCCATGCCCTGACCTGCTCCCCAGCAGGGGACTGCACCAAGCCCCTCTGCCCCCCGGGGACCAGGGAGGAGCCAGGGTCCTGCCCTGCCCCACTCTTGGGGCCCGAGGGGCGCCAGCTGAGCATAGCCACCCCTCACCCCCTTCCCTCTCCTGCCAGAAGGAGTTCAGCCCCAACTGCAAGTTCACGGAGCGCATCGAAGAGAACGGCTACAACACCTACGCGTCGCTGCACTGGCGGCACCGCGGCCGCCCCATGTTCCTCTCGCTCAATAGCAAGGGCAGGCCACAGCGAGGGGGCAAGACACGCCGGCAGCACCTCTCCACACACTTCCTCCCCATGCTCGTCAGCTGAACGCCGCGGGCAGCTTCGGACAGTCCTGTAGGAAAAAAATAACAAACAGAAAAGGGTTCTTTTATTTATGTACATATCTATTTTTTGCTATTTATTGCTTGATTTTTAATGCACGGCAGAGGATGGATGTGGAAGGCAGATGCTCCAGGCTCAGCTGCGTGGGGCCGTGGCTCTCCCACCATTTCCCTGGTGTAGAGCCAGCGCGGTGCAGCTGGGGAGCACGGCCAGAGCAGGGGCCAGGATCTGCTAATGGCATCTCTGCAGGGCTGGAATGTACCAGCAGGTTGTCTGTGTCCAAGCACTCGTGGCAATTAAAGCTGTGTTCATGGTACTCAGCAGGAGCACGTCTTAGAGCTTTGATGGTGAACTTGGCTTGGGATGGGAGGGTTTGGCTCCCCTGTGGTTGTGGCTGCAGCCACCAGTGTCATCCCTGCTGCCATTGGTGGGGAGCCCAGCTGGTCCTTTGCCACATCCAGCTTCTCATCGACCCCCACCCACCCTGCAGGAAAACAGCAATGGTGGTTCAGCTGCACAAAGGAGGGAGCAGGAGGAGCAGGAGCCAGCCCGGATCCTCAGGCAGACACAGCTCCTGGGGCTGCCCCTGGCCACAGCCAGTGCCAGTCAGTCCTGCAGTCCAGCTCCATGCCATCATCCCCAACAAAAACGGGGCTGGGACAGTGGACAGTGGTGAGGACCAGCCCCTCACCTGGAGGGCAGCATGGCCAGGAATAGCACCTGCACCTCAGCCTCCCGGCCAGAGTACGTCCCTGCGCCGCCTCACGCCCGCTGTGGCCAGGCCCAGCAGCCTGGTCACTGTCACGTCAGGCAGAGCAATGGCCCCAGCAAAAACCACCAAACTCGTTCCATTTCTGACCCAACCAGCTCCAAACGAGTCTGAGAGGGAACAGCCCCTGTATTAACCGTGTGGTGACTGTGGTGAGCCCCTGCCAGGTGGGCAGCAGCTGCCATGCACCCACCCGGGACTTTGCTCAGCCCACTCGAAACCCATCCGAGCACTGCTCAAAAATGAAAAATCATCCCTGAGCACCTGGGGGAGCCAGGAACCCCCTGTCACAGTTGAAACACAGTGGGAGAGGGAAGGTTTTTCCAGGTCTCTCGTTTTGGTGACTAAACAGCAAAGCCTTCCCTTGGTGTCAGGTCAGCCGATGGACACACGCAGGTTCAGCCAGGACCTTCTTGTTGCCGCCCACCTCACCAGCTCAGGCTTCTGGCTCAACCCCTGGCAGAGGATGAGCCATTAACCCCGACACACCAGTCCCGAGATAAACCCTCCTGTGAGATGAAAGGCGCCGCCACGCTGCCTGGCCAAGCCAAGGAGGAAAAACAGTCCAGGCAAGTCGCTCCCTGCCAGCCCCTGGCCCCAGCCCAGTTGGTGACACTTTCTCCAACAAACCAACTTCTTGTGCTCTGAAATGGCTCAAGAAAGGCCAAACCATTCTTCCCCCTCCTATAGGAGGCTCATCTCTTCCCAGGAAGTTCGTGGAAGGGCCAGGTCCTGGGGTGATGCTGCTTTAGAAGACACCCAAACTCTGCTGGAGCCAGCACCTTCCCCAGCAGCCCCAGCCCACTCCCAGGGCCTCAAAAACCAAGGGAGAGTCAGGGAGCCCCCCAAACTGCCGAACCCTCCACCCACTTCCCTGGCAGCTCCCATGGGGGCAGGTTCTCCCTTGTCTGCTCTGGCCTCTGCCACAGCACAGTCCCAACATGCGGCACCATCGCGGACCCCCAACCCTTTAGGAGACCTCCTGACCACCCCAAGTCCCTGTGAGGGAAAGGGGCTCCTGGTGACGGATGGTGAGAGCACCTCCTCTCGTGCCTCAGGGCCCAGGAAGCAGGGACATGGCAGGGAGTCACTGCCCGCTCCGGTGACATTCTTGTCATTCTCCGAGCTCCAGCTCTGTCACAGAAACTGAGTCACAAACATACCTGGATATTTTTCTCTCTCTCCTTGTTTTAATCAGCTCTATTTTAAGTAGCTTTGCAATACATTTTTTTTTTCTCCAAAATGTTGTTTTCCTGGTAACTACTCGGTCACAATGAGATTTGCTGGTCCTCGTTCTGCTGCACACCCAGTCCCGTGTCGGCCCAGCAGAACAGCCTGCCCCGGCTGCGAGGGGGGCAGGACTGGAAGGGGAAGAAGGTGTAAAAAATAGAAAAGACCAGGCGAGGATGCTTCCAGCTGCGATCCTTGGCTACCTGTGCAGTGATCCACAGGCTGGCAGTGGCTCCCACCGGAACTCCCAGCACGCAGGAGGGCTCAGAGAGGCCCAGCCTGCCCGGGGAAGGCAGGACAGCTTGGTGGCCTCAGAGCTTACCCTGTAGCTTTCCTCAAATCATGCATAACGGCTCGCAGAGCTGAAATGTCCATTTATTGACAACAGTAATAATTTAAGATTATAAAAACCCCTTTCAGTGTTGAGTATCAGCGGGCGAGGTTATAAAGAGAAATAAATGGGACTCGAGATGGGACAGGGAAGGATCCCGGGGTCTACTTGAGAGTTCCTGTTTCAGTGACAGCTATTGGTCCTCCCCAGATGGCGATCCTGGGGGGGAGGCAGCATCCTTATGCTTCCATTTTAGACTTCAATCTCCAAAGCAGAAAAGACAGTATCCAAGGGGAGGAGGAGCAAAAGAAATAAAAGAAAGGGATCTCAAATTCAAACCCATACAAACAACCTTTCCATTCGGGATTCAACCACTCGCTCAGCACCTCGGGGTTCCCAGCCGGGGAGCGCAGCAGCCTCGCACTGCAATGGGTAAAGTCCACGCAAAGAGGATGTTTTTATTGACAGACAGAGCTCTTTCCCCCCTTTTTCATCACAGAACTTGAGGCTTCTCATCTCTGAAGGACCCAGAGTCTCCGTGTCTTCAGAAATCAAAAGGAAATTCTGGGGGCACTGCTCCTGCCTCGTCCCCTCCCCTTGCTCTGCTCTGGAAGCCCCTTTGGCTGCTCACGGTGGCCAGGGAGGGAGGGGGAACAGTGGAAGGGCCCCGGGGACAGAGGGTGCGTTAAGATTCATGAGTTGTTCGATGAGTTTTCATTACTTGGTGAGCTGGAGGAAGAGGAGGAGGAGGAGGATGACGAGAAGTTCATCCCTGTGAGTCCTGGGGGGTTTGTGGCAGTGTTTTGTCCACTTAAACTTTTCCGGCAGACGGGACACGTGTCATGCTTTGGGGAGCAGACAAAAAACAAAACAAGAAATACGGGAAATGGGATTAGAAACACAATAGGGGAGCAGCACCCGAGGAATGGGCTGGGATGACACGCCATCCTCTGACCAAAGGCTGCTCGTGCTCAGGCCTCATCACGGAGGTAGGAAAATATTTACAGAGGGGAGCAGGACCGGACAAAGCCCCCAGTGCAGCACGCCCCAGGCACCGCCCCGCACTCACCTGCTCCAGCCACGGGACGATGCAGCCATCGTGGAACAGGTGATTGCACGGTAACTGCCGCACGTTCTCCCCGACTGTGTAGTCTTCCTTACACACAGGGCACTCCAACCCAGAATCTGCATCACACAGGGAAAGCCAAGCCCAGCTGAGCAAAGGAGGAGAGAGCAACCCGCAAAGCCCCCAGGTCAGGACCCATCAGCCCTCTCCTCTTCCCCACCACTGCTCCATCCCTGTGAGGAGGAAAGCTTGGTGCTCTGCAGTCCCCACATCATCACCCCACCTCCCCCTGCCCCAGGTAGGCCTCATCCTTCCCTTCCCTTCTGCTTTTCCATCTCTATCCACACTGAACTTCTCACAACCTCCCCGGGGCAAATCCATCCAGCTTACACCGCTTTTTTTTTTGTGTGTGGGAATAACAGAGCCCCTTCAGCTCTCTCCCCATTTTGAAATGTTTTATGCCTCAAAGGTACAAGCAGACAAAATTCAAGTCCCAAGAAAACATTACACAGAGCTTCCAGGGAGCACTCTGTGCACGACTCCATGGAGCAGACACATACCTACGTGCTCCTGTGTGATCTGTATGGTGGGGAGGGCCTGGATCTTCTCTTTGTCCGCTGGCGGCGGTCCAGTGTTTTCAAACTGATTCAGTAACTGGAAAAACAACCGGCCAGGCAGGCAGAAGAGAGAGGTGAGCTCAGCAGCACACAGAATCCACTTGTTTCCTGAGCCAGGGCACTTGGACCCTGCACTGTGGACCCTTTCCCACTCCTGCCCCCGCAGCCCCTGGTTCCCTGCACCATCACAGGTGCTGCCGCTCCTGCAGCACCACACAGGAGGATGGAGACGCTGGTAAATCCCAGTTTTACCTGTGTGATAATCGCATCCAGGCCATTGGCACCCCAGGCGTAGTCCATCGGATTTGAGTGCAGGACTCCCCTGAAGAGCAAGGACAGCAAGTGAGTTCATCCTGGAGCACCAACGAGGCACTGTCAGAGAGAGCAGCACATCCTCCAACTCACCAAGGGCCCAGGCCTAGGTTTGGAATCGTGGTCGGTGCAATAATTCCATTGACCAGCTGCTGAATAATTCTGAAAGACAAGAAAACCAGGATTGTGTAAGAATTAAAGTTTGCTGGCTCCCAGCCCAGCACCCCAATGTGGAGGGAGTGGTTGAATAAGCTGAATACTGTCACACTGTAGGGGGAAATTAAAAATACCCTACAGCAATTGCAGCTTATGGAGTGATCAGCCACTGATAGAGTTTCAGTATTTGATTTGTAAGGGGACAATTCCTGACATGATGGCGAGTGGCTCTCAGGATGCACTTACACAAACACTGTCTGGTGTTTTCTTCTGTTTCCCCTCACAGCAAGTACAATATTTTGTCAACACCTTGCAATGACCATGGAATGTCTTCCCACTACAGGACAAGCTCCCAGCCACAGTCCATGTCACCACTCAGCTGAAACAGCCCCAGCAGACCCCAAACAGGAGCCACCAACAGGCTCAGGTGGGACACAGATGGCACCCACGGCAGTGCTGGAGATGCTGCCCCCCGAAGCCAGGAGAAAAGGTGAGGAACAACAGGGTTCCCTCCCCAGTCCCCAGAGTGGTTCTCACCCTTCCAGCGTGGGGACACCCTCGTGCCTGCCCGAGGCTCGGCGCGTGGCCAGGCGGGCGCGGGGCTGCCTGGCGCCGTAGCGGTGCCGGGACTGGTGCTCGCGCTCCCGCCGGTTCTCCGAGTCCCGGTTGTCTTCCGGCTGCACGTTGGACCCGAAGGGAAACTCAAAGCTGTCGTCAAAGAACCCGAATGCAAACTGGCCATAGCCCTGGGGCAAGGTGAACAAGTGCTGATCCACGTTCTGGGAGGGAAGGAATGCAGAGAATAGACTGTGACAAGAGGAGGAACAGCCCTCGGCTCCCATGGTGTCCCAGCAGCCGCCCACAGCGAACCCCAGGCCTGGGGTTGATGCCAAGATGATTTTTTGCCTTTTCTTTTATATACCTTTTATATATCTTTTCTATACCTTTTATGTATCCTCAGTACTCCTAGCATGCATACTTGTAACTCCTTAAGTCTGATTAACTTAGCATAGCCCCAGTATTCTCTTAAGACAGGAGAACAAACATCCTAGAGGCCACGCCAGCTGGGGGCCGGAAAGCCCTACACTATCATGGGAAACCAAGGTCCTCTCTAGAACATACCCTGTAAACTAAGATTCTGCCCATCCAGGGGGGAATTCCTCAGATGGGAGAATACCACGCTATTCATCCAAGCTTCTCATCGGGGAATCCTTGTTAGATATGCTGATTTGTAAGGTCTATAAATTGTATACATGATCTATTGCGTGTGTGCATTTCAGCGCACTCCACCCAGGTGAAATGGTGCACCATAAGGATCCTTATTAAAATACTGAGGTAAAAACCCCTCATCCCTTAACCGTGTCTGGCTCTCAATTTTTTAAGACCAGGGAAAGGCATCTGGGTGACACTGGGACCAGCACCCTCAGCAGCAGCTCAGTGAGGAACAGACACTGGAATTGCACATGAAGGCAGAAATAATCACAGTTCCCTGGTTTCTCTTTGGTGTGTCACTGCTGCTTCCGAGCTGAGGCTACTGCATAGCAACACACCCAAATCCTGCTCTCCAAATCCTGCTGAGCCCCCTCACGACAGGAATCAGCCACGAGTGATGGTCCTACGTAACGCACGCAGCAAAAATATGGTATGCGGAGATTTCAGGAGCAGCATGTGGAGGATATTAATTCCTCCTTTCCAAATTCTGTCATGATCTGGGGAATGTTTAAACAATGCACTATTGGAAAAATACTCAATCCCACAGCAAAGCAGAAGGTGTTGGAAGAGAAAAAGGACTTGTTCACCTCAAAAGGATGCCTGCTCTGATCAGTGGCTGACGTAGAGGAGCTGGTCTCATTATCAGCATTCCTGTGGGGAATGAAGAGCACTGGTAATCTTCTCATAGCAGCTTCCAAGGCTTTTCTGCCCCCCTACCCTCCCATCCCAGGGCAGAGGCAGCTCAGCAGAACCCGGTCCACCCTCAGCTGCTGATTTTCTGATTGCCCGCACCAATTTTCCCTCCCTGAACCTTTCACTTTCCCACATCCTCACCCATTTCTCCCGACCCTATTATATCTCATGAGGCTGCAGAGAAGTGCCAGAACCATGATGTCAAGCGAGGATTTCCCCCACAATCCATCTCAAACATACCAGCTAATCCTCCAGAGCACCAGGAAGACTTAAAGCACAAACGCTGATCGCTGTGACCCCAAGACACATAAGTCTAATCTTGAATCAAAGAAACTTCTCTACTGCAGAGGCACGTGACCCAACGGCTCAGGATATTGGGAAAACTCTAAGTGTTGTCAGACTTCTGCTTTCAAAGCTGCAGGAACATTTCCTGCTGAGAACCCAGCTTTGTATTCACGGTACCGAAACCACTGAGATTCAGCACCTACGCAACTCTCCCAAAATCACAAAGTATCACCAAAACAGTCAGGACCAGCCAGGATGGATTTTCAGGCCCCAGGGTTGGCGTGGTCAAACCAAACGTCACCTGCTCAGTGCAGAAGCCTCAGGCCATGCAGACCACCACAACCAGCAGGCAGAAACACCCACTGCCCGCGGCCCGTCCTGGAGCCGGTCACAGCTGCGGCCCCACAAACACGACTGAAACATTTTCAGACATTCCTGCTGCTTTGCCACCAGCGCAGCGGGGCAGCACAGAAACACAGACCTCGCTGCTCCAGGGCAGAGTCCAAAGTCTCAGCCACAACATTTTGCTGTTCACCCCCAACACAGTCACTGCTCACACTGAGGCGTCCGTGCGCTCCCCATTCCCAGATCCCTCTCTCTGGGGTTATCTCTGTCCTGATGACTCAGATTAGGTCAGAGCTACCACACACCACGGGGAAAGCCTCCCTACCACTTCTTTATGTTTGTTTTAAACCAAACCATTCCTGCCCCGCCCCTCAGCAGAGACATTGGACGCGCAGGAGGACGCTCAGCATTCCCCTGGCAGATTGGCCTGTGGATGCTAACTTTGCCAACAAAGCACTGCATTCCAAAAGTGAGGAAAGATGAGTCAAAGCTTGGGCAGAAGCAATAGAAACGGTGCATTTTATATCAAACATTGCCTTTGAGTTAGGAACAGAGCAAAGCAACCCAGCCTCACTCGAGCAGCAGCCCCTGGGGCAGCACATTACCTCGGCTCCTCGGGAAGCTCTTCAATAAAACCAGACTCACACCGTGGGCAGATGTAGTCCTGCAGGAGAAGACACACCGGGTGAGAGAAGGAAGTGGTACCTCAGAGCTGCAGGGTGTGACGGCGTGGGAGGGTCCTGCAGCCTGCCATCCCCAGCACATGCCACGGTCCCAGAGCCAGAGGGACCCCAAACCCCAATGTGTGCCTTCCTGAGCCAGTGAGGCCAAAGCTCGGCCTGAGCCTGTGGGAGCTCAGCTTAAGAATAATGAGGGTGACGCTGATTAATCCCCAGTACAGACACAACATTCGGTGCAGCTGATGCAGTTCCAGCGAAGTGAAAGTGAAACCCCCAATGCTCCCTGCGCAGCAGCCCTCAGACTTTGGCACAGCTGTGTGTTTTGAGGAGCAGGAAACAATGAGAGAATGGCAGCAGGGACTCGGCAAGGTCGTGGTGCTCAGAGAGGCTGACTGGTCCCTGTCACTAACACAGCCTGGGGTTCACAGCACACAAGGACACACTGGGTCATTCTGCAGCCAGGACCTCACACTCCCACACCCAGAGCTCACCACAGAGACCTGTGGCCACCCTAGTCCCCTGGACACTGACTAAAGAGCTTGTTGGGACAGACAGGCTGAGTGTGCAGCGCCTGCGACAGCCTCTTCCTCATGATTCCTGGGGTTACTGAGGAATTTATCCTCTACAACCACCCCGTCCTGGGCAGAGCAGCCCAGAACGCCAGAGACCCTGGAAGGGAAATGCTTTGCTTTCCAGTGCTGGAGAAGCAGCACTGAGCCAACCCTATCCCCTGCCCCACGGCAGGCACACACCACCCCAAATCCCTGTGCTGGCAGAGCCGAGCTCAGCACAGAAGGCATTTAAGAGCTTCTAAAAATAATGCCACTTCCTTTTGCTGCTGCGGTGGAATTGGCACAGCCCTTAGCCAGACTGAGGGATTCCCCCAAGGAGTTGAGGCTGTTGATAAGGCCTTTAGGGCTGCTCCTCTGGCCCCTGCAGCCAACCCCAATAAGGCCCCAGGGAAGGAGCACAGCCTGGAGCCACTGCATGTGCCCTGTCTGCCCTGGGAGACACAGGAGCTCCGAGGCCCAGGAACAGACTGGGAGAGGTGGCTGCTCCCTCTCCCACGCAGGACTCCCCATCTGCTGCTTTGGAACAACCGACTGCACCACTGACACCAGGTCTGAGCTCAGGGTCCCCAGCTCAGGGACTCCTGCGTGAGCACAGGGAACCACAGCCCACGAAACCCCCTTTGCGTTGCTTCCCACCAGCACAGTCTGGTGGGGACACAGGTGGCACACGGGTGAATGACCATGGCCTGAGCACCCTGCTCCTCTCAGCTGCCCTGTGCTCTGTGTGTGTGTCTGTGTGCTCCCAGCCAGCTCTCAGCACAGGGATCAGCACATTCCTCTGCAGCTGGAACAGCACAAATGTCAAAGTTTGTTGTTTCTCGGGCTGTTTGAGTCCTTCCTTTGGCAGCTCTGCTTACTGCGCGTGCAGACGGTGAGCGAAACCAGAGTGAAACCTGAGTGAACGTGGATCCCCAAAACAGGTTAATGAACTCACAGCTACCCAGCCCTGAGCCCCCAAACACAGGGCCTGCTCCCTGCATGGCCCAGCCTGGCCAAGGGTGTCCAGCTGGCACAGCCAGGTGTGCCCAGCCAAGCGCACACAACCAGATGTGAGCACGGCCCAGCACGGGGTGTTTGAACAGAAATAAATAACAGATATTCTGGGCTGCCTCCTGGCTCCTGCCCACAGCCCATGCGTGCTCAGCAGCAGCACGGTCAGGGGTTTGTCCTCACTCTCACACATGAGCTGGGAGCCCCCAGCACAGCCCACCCTGGCCCAAGCGAGAGGGCAAAAGGACAAATCTCGTGTCACAAGCCAACCACCCTGCGCAGGGAGAGCTCTGCTCGTCCTCGGAGGTTTTTCAAGTTGAGTGCCAGCAACCAGCAATGATTTTTGGGACAAGATGCTGCGAAAAGTGTCAGGATAAAGAGACCAGCAGGACTTTCCAAATTTCATCTAACATCTCCGGAAGCCGAGTAGGGGAACAAGTGATCCACCAGATCCTCCCCAACAGCGCACGCTCCTTTTCCACCCACACCAGGACAAGCTCCACACACGCCGGATTTTGGTGTGTGATTAAAGCACCTGCCCAGGTGCCTACACAGCACTTCTGCCTACGTATTACCGTGCACCTCCCTGCGCCCCAGCCGCCACCACCGCGGGGCTCTTCTCGTGTTCATTAAACCCTCCTGAGAGACAACCGAGAAACCCCCCATCACCCCGCGGCGCTTCCCTTGGCACCGGATCGGCTCAGGCTGCTCGGGCCGGGGGTGTCAGAGCCGGACCCCGAGGCTGCTGCCGGACGGACTCCCGCTCCAGACCGGCTCCGCGGCGGGGCCCAGCCGTTCCCCGCGGGGCGGCCGGAGCGCTCGAA